>RJWT010030081.1:0-14741 GCA_004365215.1 Cuniculus paca | reverse complement strand
CTTGAAGACATAGATAGGAGTGGGCAGAGTTCATGAAAAAATTGCAAACTGCATGGGAAATGCTTCAAAGAATCAACAACTGGAATCTCATCTTATTAAAAAGTTTTCGCACTTCAAAAGAAATCACCAACAGAGTGAAGAGAAAACTCACAGAATGGGAAAGAATTTTAGCCAGCTTTCCCTCAGCCATAGGACTTCTATCTAGAACACACAAAAAAATTGAAAAACAAAAGGCCCCTCAAATTCAAAGACCCAATCCAGAAATGGGCATCTGAGAGGAACACGCACTTCTTTTCAAATGACAAATAAATATATGAAGAAATACTGAACAGCACTGGTCATTCTAGGAATGCAAATTAAAACAACATTGAGATGCCATATCATTCCAGAAAAAATGGCGGCCTTCACGAAATCAGCCAATAACAAATGTTGGCGGGGTTGTGGGGGAAAAGGAACACTTCTCCACAGTTGGTCAGAGTATAGAATGGTACAGCCACTATGGAAATCAGTATGGAGATTCCTTAAAAAATTAGGATTGGAGGTCCCATTCAACCCAGCTGTTCCCCTTCTGGGTATCTTCCCAAAAGAATCAAAAACATCATACCACAGTGATACATGTACACCTGTGTTTATAGCAGCACAACTTGTAATAGCTGAATCTTGGAAACAACCCAAATTCCCATCAACCGCAGAATGGTTAAAAAAGGTGTGGTATTTTTATACAGTGGAATATTAGCTATAAAGAAAAATCTTGAGGCTTTTATAGGTAAATGGAGACAACTTGACACTATACTCATAAGTGAAATAAATCAGACTCACACTTGTAAATATCGTATTATTGGGCCGGGGATCTAGCTCAGTGGCCTAAGTGCCTGCCTGGCAAGCGCAAGGTTGTGAGTTCAATTCCTGGTGCTGCCAAAAAAAAAAAATTGTGTTATCTCCCTAGTGTAAAATATAAATAACAATAAAAAACTGAAAGAGCAGTAAGATCCAAAATGTACAGTAGGTATTGTAATAATGAAAGGGAAAGAAAGGACTCCAAAGGAAAGAACAACTGGGATGGGGAAAGGAGAAATGGAAGAAAGGAAAAGATTGTATGTATGTAGGCTGACACATATAACTGTATGTATGTATATGTGTGCAGTATAGCTATGCTACTAATCTCTGTTAGTTCCATCAAAGAGAACTGTGTGCTGTCACTGTTGGATCATTTTTTATGCCTAGATCTTGTAACCTGAACAACTACTTCTAAGATAACAATATGGAATGTATTAACCAGTGTTGATTTTTTACTTTTTTTTTTGAAATTCTGTATTCTATCCTTTTTTTGTTTTGCTTTTTAAAATAAAAATATATATAACATTTAGCAATCTTGCAAAATGTTCATTTATATTTTATTTGAAGTTTACTTCTGTATTTATAGGTGATTTCGTCTTTCATTTTCTTTTTGTTAAAATGTTTTGATACAGTTTTGTCATTAGCGTTTTGATGAATTTTTTTCCCCACAGTTGCAGAACAGTATATGTAGGATTGTAATTTATTTCTCAAATGTTTGGTGCAGTTCCCATCAGCAAGGATATCATTTAGTGTCCAGAGTTCATTTGTGGGAAGGATTAAATTTAATAATGGTAATACTGCTACTCAGATATTATTATGGCTTAAAGATCTGTAATGATGTCTCTTCTTTCATTTTTTTTATTTTATGAAAAAATTAAAATTTCACAACCAACTAATAAGCAAATAAAAATAGTTAATACACCATGTTTCATTATCTTCAAAGTGGTTACTCAGCTTTGAAAAAGATTCTCCTTCAAAGAAGAAACAAATAGTAGCACAGAACTTCCTTTTGATGAATTAAAAGCTAGTCATAAAATGAATTGGCTTATATATTAAAATATTTTTGATATAGCAGAATAGGTAATTTAGGGAATTGTTTGTGCTTCTCCCCACTCCCTACTTAGCTATTTTACTCTTTATTTGTATATTTTTTGATGCTTTCATAGAAGAAAAATTTAAATGTTCAGCATTTAAACTTGTGTGCCTGACTTGTTTGACTTAACATTATGTTTTCACATTCCACCTATTTATTTACAAATGCCTCAAGTTTATCTTTCTTTATGGGAGTGTAGTATTCCATTGTGTATACATTCACATTTTCCTTATCCATGCTTCTCTTGATGGACATATATGCTGTTCTAAGATCTAGCTACTATAAATTGTGCTGTTATAAACATGAGTATGCATGTGTCCTTGTAATATGATGATTTCAACTCTTTGGGAAGATACGTTGGAGGGGGTAGATGGGTCGAATGGAATTTGTATTTTTAGTTTTTTGAGAAATCTCACTGACATAGTGGTTGTACTAGTTTACATTCCCACCAACAATGTAGAAACGTTCCTTTTGCCCCACAGCCTCACCAATGTTTATTATTCTCAACATGGGTTATTTGTGTCCTGTTCATCCTACTTTCATCAGTCTCACCAGAAGATAATCACTCTTATTAGTGTTTTCTGAGAAATCAGTTAGATTTTATCTTTTTTATTTCATTTACTTTGGCTTTTATCTTGTGTTTTTCCTTTTACTTTGCTGGAGTTTAAGTTTTGTTTTGTTTTTCGGCTATTTGAGACAGGATCTCACTATGCCTCTCAGGCTGGTCCTGAACTCACTGTGTCGTCCAGACTGGCCTTAATATCCTAGCAATCCTCCTACCTCAGCCTCCTGAGTGCTGGGATTACAGGTGTGTGCTACCATGCCCAGCTATTTTAACACTGTTAAAAACTTTTTAAGATAGATGCTCATCATTAATTTTCATTCTTGCTTTTTAATATTTGAATTTTCAAGGCTATATATTTCTCTTTTGAGTACTGCTTTTATTTGGTTCCCACAAATTTTGCGTGTTGTCTAATTAAATTAAAAATATTTTAAAATTCCAAACATGTAGATATATCCCAACCTTTTTTATTTCTGGTATCTAATTTATTTTCATTATGGTTAGAGAATCTATATATGACTCATTATTTCTAATTTATTTTATGAACCAATGTCTGGTAGTTTTAAATATTTTGCATGTGTGTTTAAGTATATTGTATGTTGTAATCCTGAGTGAATATTTCATATATAAAATGTCTGTCAGATTTTATTACTCATATATAAAACTATTTCTTACTGGATTTGTTTGTTTCAACTAAGGTATGTTTAAAAAATAAAGCTATCATAATTATGGATTTGTCTCATTGTAGCTCTGTTGATGTTTGTGTCATGCATATATTGAGGCATTTAATAGGTGAGAATTGGAATGTTTACATCCTCCCTGAGAATTCAACTTTTCTGTAAGTTGAATAGTATTATTATAAAATTTGCTTTATTTCTAATAAAGTTTTTTATGTTAATGTGTTTTGTCTTAACATAAGTACATCATCTTGTTTGGATAGTATTGACATTTTAAAATATTCTGAATAAATTACATGTAGTTGGAATTTTAAAGTGTAATTAGAGAATCTTTGTCTTTTAACTTGAATATAAGTCTTTATATTTAATACAATATGTTAAAATTTAATGTCTTATTTTGAATTTTTATATCAGCCTGTTTATATTTTTTCTCCTTGTCTCATTTGAATTGACTAAAAATTTCTTTTTTAATCCATTGTTTTTGTGTGTATTTATATATTTACACTCAGAGCATTCATCCTTGACTTATCAAAGTCAAATATTTAGTAAAGCCTATTCTCTTAAATTGAAAGCACTTATTGAAAAATCTAGAGTTCTTTTAACTGTATCACTGCTTCTCACTTATATGTCATGAGTGTTAACATTTTTATTCTGTGTACATTTAAATCTCAGAAAACATTATTTTTTTATATACATACACATGACCTTCTGTAGTTTTGGTTTCCACATCTATTGATTCAGCCAACTCTGGATTGAAATGTGCTAGAAATAACACCCCCTCCATTCCCTAAACAATATAACTTAACACCTATTTACATCATATTTATATCATTTTATGAATTATAGATGTTCTAGACATTGTTTAAAGTATAGAAGAGGAGATATATATAAAATACTGTGTTATTTTATATAAGGGCCTTGAACATTCCCAGATTTTGGTACCTACAGAAGTCCTGGAACCCTGCAGAAACTGAGGAACGATGTTACATCTATATCATATGTGACGATGGTTCTGCCTAATGAAAACTTGTAAGGATTTCTTCCAGTGTATGTCTGAAATGTTTAATTGTTTGCAAGTTTTTTATTTTGAATAACATTCACTGGAAGTTGAATTTTAAGTTTTCAGTAATTTTGAGTACAGTGAAACTGTAATTCCCTTGACACAAGTTTCCATTGTTTCTAGTGAGTTCTTGAAGACGTGCCTATTCTTGAACCTAGAAAACTCAAAATTTGTTGTGCATTCTTTGCAACACTTTTACTTTTTGTACATCTTTACTACTGGGATGAAATTGTTAGGGTCATAGTAAAAAATGTAGGTGTTGTTTTTGTTTGCTTCTTCTTGATTTTCCAAGCTGTTAGACTTACTGTGCAGGTTCAGTCACCTTTTCCACCATGTTACCTGGGTAAATGTAGCCCTGAATGCTATATTTGCCCTTCTAGGTTTCTATCTTCTCATCTCTCGCTCCGATAAGTTTATACTCCTCTTATTCTCTAGTGCCTTTGAACAGTTAAATTAATGCAAATTTATATATTTTCACCTTTTCTGAATTGGCAGATGAATCTAAATGACCTGTTCTATCATTTCAGTAGTAGCAATACCCATTTGAGATACTATGTTCCTTTAAAAGAGGGGAGCCAGGTGTGGTGGCACACACCTGTAATCCCCACACTTAAGAGGTTGAGGCAGAAGGATCACCAAGAGTTTAAGGCCAGCTTGGGCTACGTAGTGAGTTTAAGGCCAGCCTGAACTACATATATATAAAGACCCTGTCTCTAACAACAACAGTAACAACAACAACAACAAAACAAAAAAAACAAAAAAGGAGGGGGTGCTTCAAAATATTTTTATCAATATTTCAATTAAACAGCATGTTCTTTCATTTTCTCCCTTGGAAAAAATCTAATGTGCAGAACAATAATAAAAGGTTGCATGTGTGCATTTCATTAGTTTCTGTTACCAGATTCTGCTTTGAGAAATTGTGAATTGATTTACTAATATGATACCAAGATGTGTATTCTGATTTCTAATAACATTAATACGATTTAATAATTCTTCCTAAAAATTTTTTTCATAGTTTATAACTTCTTTTTTTTTTTTGCAGTACCGGGGATTGAACTCACGACCTTGCACTTGCCGGGCAGGCGCTCAGACCGCTGAGCTAGATCCCCAGTCCTGTTTTTTGAGACAGGGTCTCACTATGCCGTTCAGGCTGGCCTTGAGCTCACTGTGTAGCCCAGGCTGGTCTCGAACTCACAATGATCCACCTGTCTCAGCCTCTGAGTGCTGGGATTACAGGCGTGAGCCACCACGCCTGGCTATAGTTTATAACTTCTTAAAAGGAAAGTATTTGCATTTAATTTTTTATGGCATTTTGTAGCAAAGTAATCAGTGTTTAATTCTATATTTAATGCATTTAAAATGTAGTCTATTAGATTTAAGTATGTATTCCATTCAGTAAGATAAACAGATGTAGAATACCAGTAAATATTTTTCTCCTTCTGACTCAAGAATTATACATGTAAAAATATAATTATCATTATGAAATAATAGTCATAATTACTTTTTGCCTTTGTAGATGCCAGTGGGGGGGGATACTAGAAATCAAACTCAGGACCTTGCGCTTGCCAGGCAGGCACTTGTGCCCCTGAGCTATATCCCCAGCCCTGTAGATATCAATTTATAAAGTGAATTTTATTTGGTAACTTATAACTAGCTTTGTTAAAAATGAATGCAAAATTTCTGATAGAAAAATCCTAAAAATTCTTAATCTGGTATCTACTCATTACTTAACATGTAGTGAAGTTTCAGATTCATAATAATATTCTTCTTGAGTAAAAGTATTTTCATTCTTTGGTTTTTGATTTCTGTTTCATTTCTTTGTTTTGTTTTACTTGGTAGGTGGATTAGGTAGGAGATGCAGTAGTTCTGGGGTATAGCATCTGCATAAAAGAATGTATAGTCATTTGCTGAATACTGTGATTTGATTAAGTGAGGCCATTTATTTCCATTGGAGGCAGCACCTGTGTCCTCATGAGTCCTAATTTCCTTCTTTAGAAGGAATATTCATGAGTCATATATTCATTAGGCATGTCTCTATTTATTGGAATTTTTAACTTTGGCTTTATAGTTGAATCAGATCAGTGTTTCTTGATAGAAGTATTGGCATTTAGGGTGCAACAGTTCTTTGTCTATTCATTGTAGCATGTTTAGCATTCATAGTTCTTGCCTACTGATTATCAGTGGAGCTTCCTTAGGCATTATGAAAAACAAAAATAATCCTCTACTTTCCAGAGTACCACTATCAACTGAAAAATCACTTAGATCAGCAACTTTCTTACAATAGCTTTTTATTGCTTAACAGAATTCTTAGATTTAGAAAGCCTGGAAATATAGATGTCTTTTTTTTTTCTTGCTTTTCGGTTCTTGATGCCTATTCATTTTCAATTCTAATATGTTTTAATTCATTATCTCCTAGTAATACAAGTTACATAATCAACAGTCGATTTAAATGTCTTATATCCCTGTAGTGATGAGATTGTAATGTTTCATTGAGCTGCAGTATTTTTCTGCAAAGCTAACTGAGGACTCAAAGGAGTCGTAATGAAATGGGAGGAGTAGGCAGGATTTTGGAGTTCATACAGTTTCCTTTTACTTCTTTTACAAACTGCACTTTTAAGCAAGAACAGTTTCTGCTTTCCTAAATTACATCTTTCTTTTGCTTTAAGAAGAACAAGTAAATTTAAAAATAATGGACTACAGCTTGATGCCAGAATATCTCAGAGCTTTTCTTACCTACAATTTCTTAGTCATTGACTACTGTAAAGAATTTTTTGCAAAAATTTTTAGTCATTCATCTTCCTCCAGACGTCACCCCTGGCAGTTATTTTTTAAATTTAAAATTGTTACTTTTGGTTATTTCTATATTGTGATTTAGAGAATTTTGGTTATCTTCCTTTGTTCTTGCTGGATACTTTATTCTGGGAAGAGTCCTACTATGATGAGATGGATTTAAAGAAGTAAATATGGCTAGAGACACAGCTCAGTGGTAGATTGCTTGCCTAACATGAGGTGTAGAGCTTGAGTTCAGGCACCTGGACTGGGACTGAGAGAGGGAGGGTGTGGCGGGGAGACAGAGAGGGTGTAGGAGGGAGACAGGAGTAAATGTAATAAAGTGGATATGATTTAGTCAGTGGGATAACTGCTGCCACATAACTACAGAGTAGAATGGGAAAAAAACAACATGATTTGCAACAAGTAGGTATACTAATACAAGATAAATTTAAATATGTGTTTTTTTTTCTGGAAAGATGAATTCTAGCTCTAGCCTAGTCCTGACCATATATTCTATAATTCATCTAATTTTCTCTAATGCATTGGAAGATACTTTATTTTGAGTTTATTAATACTATTATACTCATATTTTGGTTATTTGGTTATTCTTTTATTAGTAAATGTTTGCAATATATGATTACAATCATTGTGGAGTAGTGATATTTGTACGTAACACATCTCCATTCTTTTTTCCCTCTGCCCCTTGATCCCCCCCTTTTGCCAACATGAGATTCATTTATCTTTTAAAGTTAATTATTATGATACAGATTAACAGCCAAACTAAAAAGCCAAAAAATATAAAACAAGCTGAGGTGAGTGGTGCATGCGTATAATCCGAGAACTTGGGAGGGTGAGGTAGAAGCATAGCTGTGAGTTCTAGGCCATCCTATACTACATCGTAAGATGCTGTCTTTAAAAAAAAAATATATATATATATATATATATATGTATATGTATATATATCTCATATGTGACAGTTATATTAAATCAGGTTACACTTTTAGATACATTTTTCATACTAGATTATAATTAGTTTTTCTCTCTTTCCTATTATATGTCTTTTTTTGTGTGTTTTACAAATTTTATTGGTGCGTTTTAGATATACATAATGGTAACATTGATAACATTCATCATAGGGAATTTGTACCTGTACATAATATGTCTTGCTTCTCTTTTTTTTCCCCAACCCCCCCCTTCAACCCCTCTTTCCTTCATTTTTTTTTATGTGTCTTTTATTTTGTACATTATTTATACACTGGGTTTCTCATTTGAGAGATACCATGCAATATTTAAGTTTGTATAGCTGGTTTATTTCACTTGTCATTATAGTCTCACGTTATATCAATTTTCCTACAAATGACTCAAGTTTATTCTGAATGGCACAGTAGTACTCAACTGTGTGTAAATATATTTTATCTATCGGTGGACATGTAGACTGCTTCCAAAATGTAGCTGTTATGAATTATGATGCTACAAATGTAGGAGTGCATGCATCACTGTGGAATGTGTTTAACTATTTGGGGAGGATACCTAAAAGGGGAATAACTGGGTCAAATAGAATTTCTATTTTTAGTTTTTCGAAGAATCTCCATGCTGATATCCTTAGTGGTTGTGCCAGTTTACACTCCCACCAATAATGGTTTCTTTTTTTCCTGAGGCCTCTCTAGCATTTGTTATTGCTACATTCTTTTTTTTTTTTGGCAGCACTGGTGCTTGCACTCACAACCTTGCACCTGCCAAGCAGGAGCTTAGGCCACTGAGTTAAATCCCCAGCTATTGCTGCATTCTTGATGACAACCATTCTGTCTGAAGTGAGATGGAATCTCAGTATTGTTTAAATTTCCATTTCTAAGTAGACATCTGAGAAATGTCTATTCATTTCAGATGCCCTGATTTGGAGGAGGAGGTAAAACTTCTCGTTCATGTTCAAGTGAAGATAAATAACATACCCTGCAGCCCTTTTCTCCCTTGCTTTCTTCTGGTTTGGGCAGAAAGTGAAGTGATTCAGTATTGACTCTTCCTTTTTCCTTACCCCTCTTCTACTTGTCTTCCTACTTCCAGGCCTGAGTGAATGGAGCTGAAACATGCATTGAGTGTTGTACTTTTTTTTCAGTTGAGGAGATATGTTGAGTGCGTCAGGAGTCCTAGCACTGGAGCCTAAATTTGGCAAGGTTAATTTTTTGGAGTTATTTATATATTTTAGGTATTAGTCCTTTGTTCAAGGAATTGCTGGTGACATTTTTTTTTTCTATCTATTGGTTGTCTCCATTTTGTTGGTGGTTTCCTTTACTGAAGCTTTTTAATTTTGTTTGATCCCATTTATTGATTTTTTGTATTATTTCTTCTGCAACCAGGATTCTGTCTTTGCCAATACCTATGTCTTCAAGAGTTTTACCTATTTAATCTTCCAGCAGATTGTTTCTGTTTTAATATTTAGACCTTTGATCCACTTTGATTTTAGCTGGTTGCATAGTGAGAGACATGGGTCTACTAGGTTTAATATTTGGCATATGGATAGCCAGTTTTCTCAGCACCCTTGTCTAAAGAGGCTATCTTTCCTCCAGCAAAAGGATTTGTCCCCTTTGTCAAAGATAACATAGCTAAATGCATGGGATTGTTTTTGTGTCCTCTATTCTGTTCCATTGACCCACAAGTTTTTTTGGAGGGGGGTGATTTTGCCAATATTGGGCTGTTTTTAATTGCTGTAGCTTTAAAGTATAACTTGAGCTCAGAAATTGTCATGCCCTCTGCCTTGCCCTTGTTCCTCAGAATTGATTTTGCTGTTCAGGTCTTTTCTGGTTCCATATTCATTTTAGGATTGTTTTCTCTAGTTCTTTGATGAAAGCTGTTGGTATTTTGATTGAGATTGCATTAAGGCTGTGTACAGTCTTGGAAGTATGGCCATTTTAACCATATAGGTTCTGCGTATCTAAGAACAGAGGTTATCTTTCCATTTTCCGATACTGCTTTAAATCTCCTTTCTTGGTAGACTTCTTTCACTTCTTTTGTTCAGTTAATTCCTAGTAAAGTAAAACCTTGCAAAAATAATTCATTCTGAGCCGGGCGTAGTGGCTCATGCCTGTAATCCCAGCACTCGGGAGGCTGAAACAGGCGGATCATTGTGAGTTCGAGACCAGCCTGGGCTACAAAGTGAGCTCAAGGCCAGCCTGAACGGCATAGTGAGACCCTGTCTCAAAAACACCAGGGCTGGGGATCTAGCTCAGCGGTCTGAGCGCCTGCCCGGCAAGTGCAAGGTCGTAAGTTCAATCCCCGGTACCACAAAAAAAAAAAAAATTCATTCTGGAAATGTACTTGTAATACAAAGTACATATATATGAAAGCAAATTTCCCCATAACAAATAATGGAAACTCAAATGATTTATCCCATTACTTAAAAATATTCATATAGAAATGATTATACTGTAATATAATACACAATAATAAAAGACAAATATAAAGAAAAATAAAATAACCACTGCGGTTACCTTTGAAGATACTCGTCTGGTGTAAGGGAGACAAGAGAGAAAGGTTACTATGTAGAATGACTTTCAATGTCACTAAGGAATCACTGCTATCTATTGGGTCAGTAGAATCTTTTTCTTTTCCTGCAACTTACTTACTTATTGTCTTTTTGAGATAGGGTCTCTCTATGCAGTTCAGGCTAGCCTTAAGCTCACTCTGTTGCCCAGGCTAGTCTCAAACTTGCAACGATCCTCCTGCCTCAGCCTCCTGAGCGCAGGGATTACAGGTGTGCACCACAATGCCTGGTGTCTTTTCATGAAACTTTGCCAGTGACACTTAGTTTTGTCTCTTTTTGAAGGTTTCATGGAAATGTGACCTTGCAGTGTCCTTAAACAGATTCATCGCTCACACTGCTACAGCCTTATTTGGGTAGTGCTTTTCTATAAAATTTTACACGTTTTCCACATTTTCCACATCTCCCTAATCTCCTTTGACATAAGGTGTTCCTCTGCCTTTTTTTTCTCCTCCTCAAATAAGCTCTCCTCCTGCTTTAGGAGATGATCACCAAGAATCCCTCAGCAAGAGAGAACTATTGGCTTAACTGTAATCTTGTAGCGCCCTCTACTACTTGTATTGCAAGACACTGGTTGTTTATCAAGTTAAAATTGATTAGAAGTGTTTGCTCATCTTGTGAAACACTTGCAGAACAAGTTACTTGCAATCCAAGGTTTTACTGTATTTCATTTTTCTTGATGCTGTTGTGAGAGGCATTATTTCCCTAATTTCTCTTCTGGTGAGTTTGTTATTGGTGCACAGGAATCCTGTTGAGTTTTGAGTGCTGACTTTGTGTCCTGGCTATGCCACTGAATTTGGTTATTCTAGTCACATTCTGGTGGAGTTTTTGGGGTCTTCTATATAGAGGATCATGGTATTTGCAAATAGTAATTTAATTTATTCCTTCCTTATCTATATCCCTTTTATTTATTTTTTATTGTTGTTGTTGTCTAATTGATATGACTAAAGTTTTGAGATCTACATTGAACAGGAGTGGTGATGGTAGACATCCTGGTCTTGTTCCTGATTTTGGAGGGAAAGCTTTTAGCTTGTGATTGCTTTTATCAGACTGAAATAAAGACTTCGTATACCTATTTAGTATTTTTCTGGAATATATGTTGGATTTTGTCAAGTGATTTTTTTCATCTGTTGAATTGGTCAGGTGACTTTTGTGTTTGCTTCTATTAATGTGGTGTATTACATTTCTTGATTTGTTTATGTTGAATATCCCTGCGTCTCTGGAATGAATCCTGCTTGGCCATGGTATATAATCTTTTTGATGATTTGCAGAATTCTGTTTGCCAGTATCTAATTGAGGAATTTTGTATCTGTGTTTGTGGATGAAATTGACCTATTCTCTTTTTTAGTTGGGTCCTCCTCTTGTTTTGGAATCAGGGTAAGTCTTGCTTCCTAGAATGACTTTGGGTGTACTGCTTCCCTTTTGATTTCTTTAAAGAGTTTGAGGAGTACTGGCATTAGATCTTCTCTGGATTTCTTATAAAATTAGACAGTGAATATGTTGGTACCTGGACTTTTCTTAGTTGGTAGTTTTTATTATTTATTCAGTTTTATGGACTGGTAATGAATTATTTAGGATTTTTTTGTGCTTTTTATTATCTTCTTGGTTTAGCTTTAGTAATTCATGTGTATCTAGGAATTCATCCATTTCTCATTAATTTTCCATTTTATTATAGTTTCTCAGAATAGTTACCCATCATCTGGATTTCAGCAAAATTCATTGTGATTTCACTATTTTCTTTTGTTTTTTTTCTGGGTTTTGTGTATCTGTGTGTTTTATTTGTTTGTTTGTTTGTTTTGGTTTTTTGAGACAAGGTCTCACTATGCAGTTCTGGCTGGCTTTGAACTTGGTTTGTAGCTGAGACTGACCTCGAACTGCAGATGATCCTCCTCCTCAGCCCCGTGAGTACTGAGATTACAGGCGTGCACCACCATGCCTGTCAACTATTTTCATTTCTAATTGTACGAATTTGAGTCTTTTCATTTTGATAAGATTGGCTAGGGTTTTTTCTGTTTTGTTTAATCTTTCAAAGAACCAGCTTTTCTATTCATCGATTGTTTGTCGTTTTCATTAATTTCTGCTCTGGTCCTTATAGTTTCCTTCCTCATAGTAGGTTTGAGTTTGGATTGTTCTTTATCTAGTAACTTGAGGTGTATCATTAGCTTATTTTTTTGAGCTCGCTGTATTTTTTCAATGTGAGAATTCACCACTATAAACTTTCCTGTTAGGACTGTTTTCATTGTGTTCCATAGCTTCCAGTATGTTGTGCTGTCGTTGGCATCTGGTCACAGGAACAGATTTCTTTTATTTCATCTGTGGCCCATTGATTATTCAAGAGGGTATTATTTGATTTCCAGGTGTTTGCATAGTTTCTGAGGTATCTTTTGCCATTAATTTGTAGTTGTATTGGAATATTATCCTTGCTTTATGGGCTAGTATGTGGTCTATGTCGGAGAAAGTCCTGTGTGCTGCTGAGAAGAATGTGTATTCTGTTTTGCATGAGACGCTCAGTCTGGTTATTTGAAGGACTGGCTCAACTCTGATACAGTGGTGCCTTGCTTTATGATCTTAATTTGTTTTATGATTTTGGGGAAGTTGGTTGTGTTTGTGTTTGGAAGACAGCTGTGATTGTCTTTATCACCTGATGCAGAGTTTGTGAGTGGAAGCAAAATTTTGCCAAATGCATCTGTTTTCAAACTGAATTGTTCTCAAACCAGAAGCATTTGTGAACTGAGATATTAATATATTTCTTCGTTGATTTTTCTTTGGTGGGGGTGTTATGGTTTGTATCTAGGTGCCCCCCTAAGCCTCATGCAGTCATAGAGGCCACTGAATCTATCATTTCTGAATTGGTTCTTTGTCTAGCACGGGGATTAGTGCCGGGATTAGCACTGGGATTAGTGTGAATGCTGCACCCATCCAGGGGTGGAGCCTGCATGCTATATAAGGGAGGGAAGAAGGTGTGTTTTCTGTCTCTCTTTTGCCCTGTTTTGCTCTTGCCGCTGTGGGCCACCATGAACGAGTGCCTCCTCAGACTCGTCACCCTGCCTTGGAGCCAGCTGGGTATGTACTGAAACCTCCAAACTGTAAGAAATAAACCTTTCCTTCCCTAGTTTTGTTGGACGTCAGGTATTTTATCTCAGCAACAAGAGAAAAGTAACTAAGACAGGGGGTCTGGTTTATCTGTCTCTTTGTGACAGTGGGATATTGATGTCTTTTAATACAACTGTATTGATGTTTTTTTTTATGTCAATTACTGTTTGTTTTATGAAGTTAGGCACCCTGTATTTGGTGTGTTTATATGTTTAAATTTGTTTTACTGTTGAAAAAGAGAAAGAGGGAGAGAAAAGAAATAATATTGTCTTGGTTACTATTCTCTCATTGAGACAAACACCTGACATCCAAAATTAGGGAAGAAAAGGTTTATTTAGCTTACAGTTTTTGGTGGTTTCAGTCCATAATCAGCTGACTCCAAGGCAGAGTGGCATGACACTGGGGCAGTACTTCAAGGCAGCAGTCAGAGCAAAAGAGGGGCAAACTCAAGCTTCTTCTCTACCCTTAAATTGTACATAGGCCACCTCCCCTTCAGGGTGGGTGTAACACTCACAAAATGTCCTTGCCCTCCTTTGCACAGGATGAGGATATTTACAAAGAACCCTGGCTCCCTGCTGAGTCTCTCAGTTAAACTTCTAACCTTCTTAAATTGAGGTAGTGAACAACATCCTAGGTGGGTAACTGCTTGTTGTCTACACCCCAGGATGTAGAGCTGCTGAGTTTCTTAATTAAGCATCTAGACTTCTCAAGTTGACACAATGTACAAACCATAACAAATACAGAGAACAAAAATAAAGAGAGAAGTAATTAAAGGGAGAAAAATCAAAAGGGAGAAGAGAAAAACATGGAAGTATAAGTAAGAACAAAAGATAAGGAGCAAAGACAAAGGAAAATTTCTCAAGCCTCAAGAAACTTGTGAAGAAGAAAGGAGCAAAAAAGAAGAAAAAAGCAAAGCAAAGCAAAACAAAACAAAACAAAACAAAAGAGAAAACACAGAAAGCAAAACCAAAGAAAAACTAAACACACAAAATAACAAAACAGAGGGGAAGGGAAAAAAAAAAAGGAAAATTCTCTTGTGATTTTGAACCTATGGTTTTCTTCAAGTGTATATAATTGTGGATTATTGTCCAATTCAAGATATGTCCCTGCTC
>RJWT010030080.1:0-14772 GCA_004365215.1 Cuniculus paca | reverse complement strand
AATGAAAATGAAGAGCTGGTGTTAAAATTTCTGATACGTTTCCATAGTAACTGGAAGTTCATGCTTCATCAGAGTTTTTCTAATCATGGTAGTCTGAAAAATGAGTTAGCAAGTACTTCTTTCTGTTGTCAACAAATTTTGGAGACAAATTTTTGTTTCTAACTTCAGGGACACTAGAAATGATAGACTGTTATTCCTGTTGTAAGCACAGAACTCTCATTTGATTTTTTTCTTATTCTTTCTGGTATAAGTTCTATTATCTTTTTCATTTCAACTTCCTGTGTTCATATATGTGTCTGTTTATTTCATCATAAATATATTTTATAATGAAAATAGTAACAGGCTAGATTTTCAAAACTAAATATATGTATATTAATTCTGTTAGATGATTATCGTTTTTCCCATTGAAAATACCCTTTCCCCTTCCTTCAAAACAAAACAAAAGAAAACATCTCCCTTTCAGGAAGAGAAGTTGAAACAAGGATGATAATTCTGGGCAAATGTTTTCTTCGGTTATGTAAACTAAAGATTATTGGAATCTAGAAAGATTGTTTTGAGCCACTTGTTTTCTTTTCTGCCCCTTTCCCCAGGTAGATGTAAATTGTATGATCTAATTTGTTGTATAGTTGAAAAGTAGCTTTCTTTTTAAATACAGGGATATAGTTCTTTAACACATACTTACTGAGCCATTAGTGTATTCCAGATATTAGGTTAGGCTTTGGACCTGAGCATAAAATGTTCTATCGAGTATACCAGGTGTTAAACCTCCTCTGGAATGTATAAGCCAAGGGATGAGGTTAGAGGAATTGCAGAGTCCAAGAAGACTAGATTTGTGAGGTTATAGAACCCTTGGAAGCCCAGAAGACTTACTTGTGAGTAAGTGATTTGTCCACCTAGGAATTAAGTCAGATTCCTAGATCTGAAAGACTATTAAATGTGACTTATGATAGCAAGCACAGCAAAATCCATGGTAGGTAATTACCTGTTTTCATTATAGTTGTTTGGAAATACTTTTTTTTTTAACCTGTTGCTAAGTGTTCTCTTGTTCTGTATTGTCATAATCACTAACCAGTGGCAGGGTAACTGCTCTGTCTTTTTTTATTTGATGAAAAAAATGTTCTTTGGGGGGTTTGGGAGCAGAGAGGAAAACAATATAGAGTGCTATGTAAAATTAGAATGCTATTTGTTTAAATACAAATACAAAAGTCTTCCACAAAAACTACAAGCATTCTCCATTTTCTTTTTTAGGCTGATATCTTGTGATCATTCTTTAGAGAATAATGATTTCACATGTCTTATTCAGATGCAACTACTAGTTATCAACAGTGTTCCCTTACTGTATGTACTCACTGTAAGATGACTCAGTTTGCTGTTCTTTCTTTCATGTGTCCTTAAGATATCCAGAAAGCTGCTCATTCCTGTGAGGAAAATATTCAGTAGTAGAAGCATCCTTACTTTTTCCTCGTTTTGATTTATAGCTGAGGAGCTGCTTGCCAGAAATAACTGGTAATAAAGAAGGATCTAAGAGTCTTTAAAAAAAAATTCATGTTCTACAACTTAGCCATTCATCGAATGAAAAAATCAGAAGCAGTCATCAAGTTTGAGGACATTGGAACAAGTCATTAAGACATAAACCCTGACAACTTGGAAAAGTGTATAATACAATTTGAAGTGGATAAAACAGGATATATAAGTTTGTATGTGCTATGACTACAAGTATTTAAGTGACATACAAATTTTTTAAATTGACAAAAATTCACACACTACAGTATTCTGAAAATAATGGATTATGTTTTTCTTTTTTTTTCTCTTAAATTCTTGATGATTGGGCTGTTATTATATTGGAAAAAATTTAAGTGAAAACTTTGTGGATTTTGTTTGTGGTTCTCAGAAAGTTTAAAATAAAGTTCATGAAGTGTCCCATAAGTAAATCACAGGGATATGAAAGGTTTGGTAATTTTTTTAACACTCCAGTAAATTGCGAGATAGTCGTTTGTTTAGAATGGGTAAGTTTTAGAAATTTCTGAGGTCAGTTTTAGAATTCACCAACTTTCATCAACTTTGTAAACAAAAAATTTGTTAACGAAATATTAGACAGTGCAGTTGAGGAGTAGAAATAGTTTTAAGGTTGCTCTTGGAACATTATTTGTAAAAGTAGAATTTAACCAGGCACAGTGGTGCACACCTATAATCCCAACAGCTGGGGAAACTGATGCAGGACTACAAATTTGAGCTCAGCCTGGACAGTTTAGCAATTTAATAAGACTCTGCCTCAAATAAAAAATAAAAAAGGGCTGGGGAAGTAGCTTAGTACAAAGGCCCTGGATTTGGTCTGCAGTACCATCCCCCACCAAAAAAGCCAAACTGAAACTGTATCAGTATATATTGTAAAGTGGAAAATAAACTCCATAATCTGCCTGTCTGAGAGAACAGTATATATTGTAAAGTGGAAAATAAACTCCATAATCTGCCTGTCTGAGAGAACCATGGTTGGAAAAAACTTTGAATCATATCACAACTTATTTGATAGTGTGACCACAGGTCTTTATAATCTTCAAAGTCATCCTGACTGAAGTGTGTTCTTGGCAAAGAAAATTGAAATGTAGTCAGCGTTTTATACTATGTCTTAGGAGAGAAGAACAGTGGTATGGGTTACCTGGGTTTGTGTGTTTGCCTGGATAGAACATCAACAGTCAGTAAAAGCGTCTCAGTGCAAACTAGATGCAGCTGAAGCTGTGAAGCTGTCTGGCTTCATCACCCTGATTTCCACACCCACAGCAGTATGCATCGTCTCTGACATAAGCACAATTTTTATCTGAAGGTTGTTAGCTGGGTATGCCATTTATTCTTTTAGAGCAGTTAAAAGTAAAAAGAGGCATAGTGGACCTTAGTCTCATATTTAAAATTTAGACCTTCATGAGGTCTCTAAAGCCTGATGTTAGCTAGTAATTTTTAAGTTTTCTGAAGCTCAGAAATTAAGCCTGCTCTAAGATCTGCTTGCTGCCCAACTTCATTGTTTCAGTGAGGCTCAGAAACCTCACTCATGGCATTTACAGTTTAACTCTTGTGCCTTGTGACATTCCATGCAAAGAAGTACCAAAGCCAGCTGGGAAGGCAAGTGACGAAAATTTTGACATCTACCAAAATGATTTTTAGCCAGAAAATAGAAACTGCTCACTTAAGAATGATGGATGTGACAGAAGCATAACAAACCTATGGATCTCAGCAAGTCTATGATCTGTTTTAATGGGAGTGACTGTAATAAAAAGTAAAACTCTTTTAGTGATTGATCTGGCCTTTGAAAATAATCGCTCATCAAATAAGAAAGAAAATCTAAGAGAATGCTGAAAGGCTCTTAAGGTGTTGGTGAAGCTATGCATAGGGAACCTGAGACTACCATTTCTGGAAAGTAACAGATGGTGCAGACATTAGACTGTCAAGTGAAGGTTGACTTGTAAATGTTCAAATGTTTTTCCTATGCCAGATATGAAGCTAATAGCAGGAGGCCATATCAGTTACCTGTATATTGCTCTTGGAACTGAGCTGAAAAGCTCATGGTGGTAAAGTGTTACAGCTCTGAATGCCATGTTGTAATGAAACTCACATTTGAAGAAGATACCTTCTCTAAGCACACATCCTAAGAAGAAACTTGAGTATCCAGTATTAAGGACAATTGTATCTGTCCGTAGAATGATGGAATAAAGGGAACTTTAAAGATGCCCAAGAACTGAAGCTAGGGGAGAAGGAGGGAGTGGTTAAGACAACACTTGCTCTCTAGTACGTCTGTCTTCCAGTTGCCTCTCATCTTCTCCCCAGCCAGTGTTCTTGCTTCTTTGGTTGAGGTTAATGAGCCAAGTGCAGATGAACCTCCAGATGAAAACACTGATAACTTTATACTGTAATATGGTGGGTCTCAGGGACCTCCCCAGACCTAAAGTATTAGCAAAGTCTCAGGTCCCCACCCAGAACTATTAATTTGGAAACTAGGTGGCAGAGCCCTGCAGTCTGTTTTAGCAGGTCTCCCAGGTGATTTTGGTACATGCCAAAGTTGAGTCCTTCTAATCTAAATTGTCCTCACCCAACACTTTTCCTTTCAGCATTTTATCGTATTTTGTTGTACATTACAGAAATGTATAGTCTCAGCAATAATCTTCACTATTTTTATTTTGCTATTTTAAAAGTTTGTAACTAATTCTGCTAGAGTTTATATAAGAGTTTGTTTTGGTGGATTTTTTTTTCTCCCCTTTTTAATTACTTTAGCCCTCTGTTTACTGAATCTTCTCAGGGCGTGTAGGTTAGTTTATGTTTTTTCAGGTACTGTTTAATGAATATTATAAAGGAAATAATCTCTAATGTTATTCAATAATTTAGGGATTAGAGAAAGATTTAGGGCATGACATTTGTCAGGGATAAGGGTCTACTGTAATTTAGGAGATATAAATAAACCTGTTCAAACTGAGTAACTGTCAGGAAGAAACAAGATTTACTGGGCAGTTGACTTTTATACATTTTGATCTGATGCATAAATTAACCCTACCCTAATCTATTTAGCAGCTGGTTGTCATTTCCATTAGCTAAAGAGCAACTAGTCTTAAATCTGTTTCAGAGCTTGTGCCAGCACTTCTGGTTGAAGTCCTTTAGCCTCTCAGCTCTGAGACAAAATTCCCAGATGCAGTTTAGTGCTCAGGTCCTCAGACCGCTCATGGAGTCATTTCAATCTTTCTGCTAGCTCTTGAAATGACCCTAGGCAAGTAATTTAATTCATTGTTTCTGTCACTGGAAGAAGTCAAAAGGATTTAAGGATTTATATGCAATAAGAAACATGCTTTAGAGTTTTATAAGTCTAAGCCTGAAAGGTAGAGAGGGTGAAGTGAAAGTTGACTATTTTTTACTCATTCTGGACCATTTTGGGCTTCAGGGACATGTTAAGTTCTTTTGTTAACTGTATGTTGTGATGAGACTTCCTAGTTTTTGGTGCTGCATTACCATCAATTCTTAAATCCAGCATTTTGATAACTGTTGTGATAGTTTAATGTGCCATTCTTATTCTTGCTTTTTTTTTTTTTAAAACTATTTCAGGTCACAGTAGAACCTCCCTAATTTATGCTAAAGTATTAAAAACAATTTTGTAGATTACTTTAGGGACACGTAGATTATTCAGTTTTATTATGTTCAGTAAGTAGAACTATGTGACACCAACATAATTAAGTTGTATTAGTTGTCACCCCAAAACCTAGTGGCTCAAAACACCAAACATTTGTTTTGTCATAGTTTCAGAGTTAAGAATTCAGGAGTGGCTTAGCCAAGTGTTCTAGCTCAGTGTGCAGTCAAGATGTCCTGGGGGTTGCACTTCTCTGGGCTTGACAGTGACTTGAGGGCATACTTCTAAAATGGCTTGCTGACGTGGCAGTCAGTGAGGCTTCAGTTTTATTTTGAGGGAGGGGGTGCTTTTGGCAGGAAGTTTCTATTCCTCTCCTTGTTGATCTTTTCATAGGGTTGTGTGAGTGTCTTCACAAGATGGCAGCTGTCTGGCTTCCCCAGAGGGAGTGATCCTAGAAAGTGTGAGGAGGAAACCCCATGAGTTTTATGACCTAGTTTTAGAAGCCGGCTGTGCTTCTGCCACATTCTGTTTGTTAGACAAGTGAACCACCAAGTGCAATCTACACACAGAGGGAGGAGAATGAGGCGCTACCTTTTAAAGTGAAAAATTTAAAAGAATTTATAATTTGTAGCTTAGTATTTTTAAACTCTCACAGAGATAGGCCTTAGGAGATTTATAACAAAGACATTTAATTGGGGTCAAATTTGTACTATTTCTGTTATTTCTAATTTCTTTTAATTAGAGAGTTCATTGAAGATAAGCAGTTTGAGTTTATAGACCTGAGTACCAAAGCAGATAGAGTTGTTCAGAGAGGTAGAGTTCTGAAAGTGTGGTAGGAGTCACCATTGAGCCTTAACCTGAGTTCTGATCAGTACCTGCATGTGAGGAAAATACACAAAAGCTGGGGAAATCTCTGAAAAGGAGCAAATGGAACAGTTTGAAGCTCATACAACAATTGTTCTTGTTCCTTCCAGCTGGAGTGTAAAACCTTATAATTCATGGGGTAAATAAGTACTTAGGAGGGTATTGGTTTTAGACTTAAGGTCACTGTGGTCCTATACAACAAATTTTAGGAGCATACTTTACAAGAACCAAACTGTTCCAAATAACTGACCTAGAACAAAGCTCTGTTATATTTATGCAAATAAAAATATTTCTAGCATTCACTGAAGTAAAGTTCAGAATGAATGGTGTCCAATCAAAAATTATGTTAAAAATACGACCCATAATGAGGAGAAAACTGACAGAGAAATAATACAAATATTAGAATTAGTTATCAAAGACATTTAAGCAGCTATTCCAGCTAATATTCTATATATTCATGAAGATAAAAGAAAACATTAGTATATTAAGGAGGCATATATGGAGGTTACATATATGTGTTAATGTGTGTGTTCATAGTTATGTACACATGTGTACACATACTCAAATTGGAATACTGTAGATGAAAAGTATCCTGGATGCAGTAGGTTAGATACTGCAAAAGAAAAGATTAGCAAACTGAAAATATAGCAAATGATGTAACTAGTAACAATGAGAGAAACAATGAGAGAAGCAATGAGAGAATAGAATATCAGCAAGCTGTGGGATAACTTCAAGTAGCTTAACACATGTGTGGCAGAGTTGGGATCCCTGAAGAGGTCATGTGAGATCAGAAAAAGTATTTGAAGAGGTAGTAGCTCACAGAATTTTCAACTCTGACAATAAATAGACTTTCCCCAACCTGAATTTCAAGAAACATGAAGTATGCTAAACGACATCAAATTGTTTAAAACTAATGATAGAAAAATCTTTAAAGAAGGCAGCAAGGGCGATGGGGAATATACTCTGGACAATTTCTACAGAATGGCAACAGACTTCTCATCAGAAGCAACTAGAAAGCATTGGGAGAGCATCTTAAAAGTCCAAAAAAAAAAGCTGTTAATCTAAATTTCCATATGCTGTGAAAATATTAATTTAAAAACAAAGGAAAAGGAAGATTGTCTCAGATTACAGAAGCTGGTTTCAGCACTAGCTACATGTACTGCAGGAAATGTTAAAAAGTCATTGAGACAGAAGGAGCATAATATCAGAGGGGCTAGAGCTACATAAGGAATGAAGAACCCTGGAGATAATAATTATAAAAGACTTATTTTAAAAGGTCTCCTAGGCTGGGCATGGCGGTGCATGCCTGCAATCCTGGCACATGGAGACTAAGGAGGGGCTGAGGCAGGAGGATCCCCATGAGTTTGAGGCCAGCCTGGGCTTGGTAGTGTGTTCAACCTAAACTGCATAGGGAGACCCTGTCTCAAAAAAAAAAAGTAAAGTTCTCTCAGAAAATAATTTACTGTATTTAGTAGTAAAACAATGTTTGGCATATGATTTGTGGAACTAGGAAAGAAATACTTGCTATTTCACCATCATTTATTTTCTTGGGGATGCTCCAATGAACCTACTGCAGTTATCTGCCAGATTTGCAGTCTGCATGTTTATGTTGGTTTTTTTTTGTTTGTTTGTTTGTTTTGTTCTCCTGAAGTCCATAGCTTTCATCATATTTTTCAGGTTGCTTTTTGTGACACAAAAATGTTAAAGTGACTGACTTGGGGGAGGACAAAATTGGAATCCTGAATTTGTAAAGGTGAGGAATAAATGTTGGGAGATAAGCTGACTTTGTGGAATGATGTTTAAATTTTTTAAAAAAGATTTCTTGCTATAAAGTATACAAATCTTTGATGGTGACTGCTGAAAGCAGCTTGAGGTCTTTGACTACCAAGTTTCCAAATTTGTAGGCTTATTGTAATCAACAGAAATCCATATGATTCTGATCTATGTGGTCCTTGGACTACTTTTTGAGAAACTCTGCCTTAAGTAATTTGGTGTAAAGAACATTTTCTTGATATCCCCAGCATTTAGCATAGACCCCCCTCCCCCATTGTACTATATATGAAATAAGTAAGAACTGTCAATTTGGTGTGGGAGAGGAATCTTTAGTAAGTAGAGACCCACAGGCCCTATTTTGATTCCCTAGCATCGTGCCATAATTGTGCACAAATGGACCTTGACTACCTTGTGGGCCAGCATCTGTTTTTCAGGTAGATTAGTATGGACCACCATATTTAGCATGTGGCAATAAGTAAAAGAGAAAGTATGTGTGTGTTTTAAAATCCATCTGTATTGTAGTCATGTCTGCCTCAGTTTCAGCTTGAAATGTTTGCTTTTGTTCTTGAATCATATAAAAATACCTTTAACTTGCAGGGAATTAGTAACATTTCTAAAGTAAAATTTCTAACAGCTGACCCAGCTTTAAACTGGCAGTTACTTTAATGTTGTAAATGTTAAGTAGAGCACTGGGCTAGATATTGGAATTCCTTTGAATTGAGGATTTTGAGAACTGGTGGCTAGAGCTAAAATATGCCTTCTATCATAGAATAAGGAAGTCTCACTCAAAAGAGGATGCCCCTGAATGATGCGCAGGTATAGGTTACCTCGTTCACCTTCACAACCCCTAGCGTTCAGTTGATACACAGGAGTCCTGAGGGTGTGTCTGATCTGGAACACTCGGAGAAAACAGACAGCAAAGATAATTGAAATTTACTCAGAGCAAGATGACAGGGATTGGACTCAGACTAGGGTGTTTAGAGTTTTTCAAGTACGGACCAGTCTTGCCATTGGACTCCCAGACTATTTGAGACTCCTAGAAATTTTTCTGGCTAGGGAATCAAGAACCCATCTCTGTTTTAACCACCCTCTTAAAGATTCTTTCAGGCTAAAGTTCAGTCTTATCTAGTGATTTTCTCTAGAACTGGATAATTGAAAGGCCATCTGCTATGTACCCATTCTCTTTTTCTTCAGTATCTAGCTGTTTGCAGATCTGCATAAATGTGACAGGTTAATAAATGTCCTTGAAGCCATTGTCTGTGACTAAATAAAATTCCGGCTTCTGTGCATTCACATATGAATGTATTTGTGTGTGTTTCGATTAGATTCTTTGTTAGAAAATGTTAGTTTATTTTACAGTGAAGGCATTGGGTTTTAGGAACCCAGTTTTCTCTCATTGCTGAGACAAAATGCCTAACACTCAGAGTTAAAGGGGAAAATGTTTATTTAGCTCTCAGTTTGTGGAGGTTTTAGTCCATATTGGCCATCTCCAAGGCAGGGTGGCTTGGCAGAGGGGCATCACAGAGGAAGACAGCTCATGAGGGGCAGAGATAGTAGAGCAAGCAAGCAAGGGACAAGATAAACCTCTTTCTGTCCCTTGTATAGAATTCAGGGTATTGGAATTGGGGCGGGGGGGCTGTCAAACCAACCACTGAACTAATTTAGTAATCACCTACCCTTAATCTTAGCACCCTTAATCATAGCGTTACATGGTAAATCAATCACTTACTGTAGATTTAGACATCTCTGGAAAAGCCCCACCTATGACTACATCTTGCTTTTGGGGAGACATCTAGACACAAGCCATAACACTGGTGTAGTTTTTGGTCCCTTACTTTTCATGTTTTGCTCAGTATTTTCTTCTCTCATACCTGTTCCGTGTAGGAAGAAGCTGTCACATAGAAAGAACTCTTAGACTGGAAGCCTAGACATTTTCCTTTCCAGGTGTAAATGAGGTTGTGCAGTGTGGGACATGTGAATGAATGTGTCTAATCCATTACTGGCAGCCCCTGGCGAGTCATGTCTGGTCTTCTGAGTTTTTGTTTGTTTTCAATACTGGGGATTGAACCAGGGCCTTCACACTGACCTACATCCTCAGCCCTTTTTTTAGTTCTTATTTTCAGACAGAGGCTCATTAAATTGTCAAGGCTGGGCCATGCTTGTGATCCTCCAGCTTCAGCCTCCCTGAGGTCTGGGATTACAGGCATATGCCAGCACACGTGGCAAGTCATGTGTGTTTCGAACAGTCTCTTGGGCTTCCTATTTATTCTGGGGAAATTAATATTTGGTGGGCAACAACATAGTACCTTCTTGTACTGAGAGGTCTAGTAGTATAGTTGTTTGCTGGACCCCTGGTCATTCTGGCCCAACCTCACCAAAAAACTATAAAGTATGAAGTTTTTATTTTATAAAACATTTTGATATACTGATAAAATAAAGGAAGAAAAATTCAAACTGCTGATTTTATTTCCTAACATCTCTGCCCAAAGGTATCTTTGGTATTGTTGCTTTTTCTGTTCCTTAATGGGTGTTAGACTTATATCAGAACTATTAATAAAAATTAACTGTATTCTATAACATTAATAGAATTTTTAACATTAAAAAATTAGCACATTTTCTTTTAAACCTGTCTGCTGCTGGCTCTTGGCAACTAGAAAAACTTACAGATACACCACTTCTGGTTTGGGTCCTACTATAGGACTCATGTTTCCTAGTGATTTATTTTGAGCATGAGCTTTAGTATTCTTTGATATTATACACTATATATTCCGTATCTAGAACTGGGGAAATACTTTGCTTGTTGTTTACACAATTCCAGCACTAAGGAATGTTAATCAAAGTAATTCTGTCATTAAGTTGATAGGACTTGCCTGAATGTAAGTCTGCCATATTCTTTCCACCTGGAAAATGAAAACTCTTCACCTGCTTCTCAGATGTGTCTCTAAGTCTCAGTGCTGTACTGCTTTCCATAAATTGTAAGCATTGTGGTACCCATCCTTTACAGACTGCTGTTAGATTTCTTTGAAGACTTATCTAGTGGCCATAGCGGAGAATTTTCCTATTAGAAAAATCTTTCATTTTTGTCTCTTATAGTAAATATATCTTGAATGTATGTAGAAGTAAATATGAAAGCAGTTACATTCACTAAAACTGTTTAGTTTCGTTAAATGTCAGATGTTGAATGTTATTTTCCTATCTTGATCTGTAAAATTTTCTTAATGTACTTAACTCTAGCCATCCATAAAAATTGTGATTTCATCTTTTTTTTTTAATGTAAAATTGTAAGGATATAGGCAAAAATAATACAGGTTAAAATAGGGGAGTTAAATGAATGGTCTTTTCCTTGGGTTGTAAGGAAAAGGCTTTTTGTCATCTAATATTAAAATATACATGTGAAGTAGATATCGTAATTCTTACCATAATTCCATTACTGCAGCTGTCATATTCTCTCAATTATAAATAAGATTATTTCCTGGTAATTACTCTCTTGTCCAATTATTTTTTCTGGGATTTAGATGAGGGAAAAATCGCTCATTTTGAAAGAATAACATGTTTGCTTGTGTTTTAGGAAAACCTCACAGCTCTGGTAGCTCTGAGCGGATTCAGCTCTCGGGAATGTATAATGTTCGCAAAGGCAAAATGCAGTTGCCAGTGAACCGGTGGACCAGACGCCATGTTATCCTGTGCGGGACCTGCTTGATAGTCTCATCTGTGAAGGACAGCTTGACTGGAAAGATGCATGTTCTGCCACTAATTGGTGGAAAAGTAAGTAAAACAAAAACTAACAAATAAAAGCACAAAAAGCTTTCCTAGCATTGATAAGAACCTTTCTTTGGGTCATTTCTGTGACAAGAGGTAGACGTTTTTGACTCATTTGAAGTTTTACTCTGTTGAGATCCCTTTTTCTTCCTCTACGCGGACCAGGAATCCCAGGTAGTCCCATGGAGAAGTTATTGGAATTGTAGTGAGTTAATTTCAGTCTACCATGTTCAGTGTAACCCAAGACATTAAGACATACGTACAGTTATGGGGGAGCCAAGGGGTCCTAAGTCCAGTCAAGATGGTGGTTCACTGGAACAAAGACCCAGAGCCCAACCCCGAAGGGAGTGACAGTGAGAGTAGCTGGAAATACATGACTACCTTGAGTTGGTCTAGGTAGGTGGCCTGAGATCACCTCTGCAATATGCAGAGGGCAAGAAATGCAGAGAGAAAGTGATCTGAATAACACAACTGAAGTAGTATCTAATATTTTGGGGTTGATGCTTTTGATCTGTTGTGCAGTCTTTTTTCCCTGGGAAGTCATTGCCTCCTTCCCGAGTCTTGGTCCCAGCCAACAGCGTGGAACACAGCTCTCCATTCTGCTTGGCTCAACCATCTTATCTGGGGAGTCACTGGGCGGGGAAACACTGGCCTGTTGCCTTGCTTCAAAGATTACACATCAGCTCCTCAGCTAACCCAAATTTACATTGTTTAACAATGGAAAGGACAAAAAAATAGCCTAGTTGGGAATTTAGCTCAGCTGCACAAGTGCCTCTCTGGCAAGCACGAGGTTGTGAGTTTGATCCCCGGTACCAAAAAAAAAAAAAAAAGAAATAGCTTAGCCAATGCTGTACATACCAATACAGGGCCAAGTTTATCCAAAATGGAGATAGTTACTCTTCTCTCAAGGAGAGTCGTCTGGGTGGTTCCCCACATTACTCAATTCATGCTGTGCTCTATTGGTGGGCGTCGTTGGGACTGGAGGTGTGGAAAATACCAATGCCATTGCTTCATGTGAGGTCCTGGTGATCTTAGCGTCTTTAGCACATGCATTTTACCTACTGGAATGAAAATGAATCAACCAGAATTTCACTAATGTATTTTAGAGTAGACTTTGATCTCTCGACCATATTTTGAGTATACTGATTCCTAAGTCTGTTCTTAGGAATGTTCAAGCACGCCTAATGAGGGTTAAACTCTTTTAGTGCTAAAGTTTTTTATTATACTTTCCTTTACCCCTCTTTTTATCATTTATAACATAGAACCAGATTTCTTAGGAAAACATTTAACTTTCTGTCTGTCTTCCTTTCTTTCCTTTCTTTCCTTTCTTTCTTAGGAGTGAAGGGGTACCAGGAATCAAACTCAGGACCTTGCACTTGCCAGACAGGCGCTTGTGCCGCTGAGCTAAATCCTTGGCCCCTAAGTACTTTTCTTTGTCAGATTTATTTATAACTCCTAGTGTTGGTAAATGTAACATCACCAAAATTTTGTGTCAGTTTTAACCTTTTTAAAATTGACGAATGTCTTATCTGTGCCAGGGGGTATGAGGAAGGTAAAACTGGATGAGAGTAGTAACAAATGGTTTTGTTGTTAACCTACTATGTAGCAAACCCATTTTTTATTCATAAGTTTAAACTAGTCTTTCCTTGTGTGTAAGTAGGGTGTATCACTTGTTTTTCCTTCTACTGTAATATTTTCTAATCCTAAGGAGGCCAATTCTTATTTATTTCAAGAGTAGGTTTTGGCCAGACTGAAAGCTTTGTTTTGGTTTCAGTCTTTCATTTTGAAACCATTGGTCCTTAACTTTTGTGTGAGCATTGAAGAATTGGTGACTGAACCTATTAAGATTTTGTCCTTTGGATGGATTACTGAAAAATTAGTCATTGTTACTGTTATGGGTCATTATCTGAAAGTGTATATTTAATGTTTGATGCTGTGTTATATCAGCAGTCTCTGTTCTTCATGATGCTGGGTTTTGCATAAACAAATATAACTATTAAATATGCTCAGGAGTAAGGTTCTGTGCTTGGCACCCAAGAAATACCAAGATGGATAAGTCGCTATCCCTGCCTTTGAAGAGCTTATACTTCCATAGCAGGAGATGAAGAATGGAAATAACAGTAGGAGAGAAGAACCATAGGAAATTAGTGGGAGGAGAGATTGCATTTTGTGTGTGGAGGACGATGGGGCGTTTTCAGAGGTAGCAATTAATGATAGAACTTGAAGGGTGAAAAATCTTCTGACGTGTGAAGATGATGGTGAGAAGTACTACTGTGCTCAGAGAGGCAGATAAAGTCAGGATATACTTTTATAATTAGCATTTCTATTCAGAGCTTGTCCTGCTTCCCAAGCTTATTATTGGATGCACTTCTCCCATTGAGTGAACTGAAAGTCAATAGCTTCCTCTGTTAACAAGTAAACCTGGTAAAACCTGTTTTGCCACCATGCCTTTAAAAATAATTGAGTACATTGAAAACTTGAGTCTTTAAAACCTTTGACTGAGTTAAGAAAAGTAACTCCTTTTTTGTAATCTGAGCTTTCATTAATGATTGTCTATTCCATTTTTTTTCTCTGTTGTTAAAGGAAAAAGAGTCAAAAGGACAAGCTTTTTAATGTCTGATTTACATAGATAAGAGCTAGAAATAAGATGTGCGATATATTAGTTATAACCTGTCTATAAATGGTGTGGTGTCAAAATTAATACATTACTAGAATATGGTCATTAGTTATATTTTCAAATAACAAATGCTTTTGTTAAATATTTTCTCTTAAAATTTGATTGTTGAAATAATATTTGTTAAGTAAAATTTTTATCCTAGATTTAATTTTTCCTTTAGAATTTCATAGATTTTTTTTTTTTTTTTTTTTTTTTTTTTGCGGCACCGGGGATTGAACTCACGACCTTGTACTTGCCAGGCAGGCGCTTAGACCGCTGAGCTAGATCCCCAGCCCTGTTTTTGAGACAGGGTCTCACTATGCCATTCAGGCTGGCCTTGAGCTCACTTTGTAGCCCAGGCTGGTCTCGAACTCACAATGATCCACCTGTCTCAGCCTCCTGAGTGCTGGGATTACAGGTGTGAGCCACCACACCCGGCTAGAATTTCATAGATTTTTTAGATAATGTATTGTGATGCTTCAACATATATTAAATTATGAAGCATAATAAATTGAATTACTGGTAATTATAACTCATTTGAGGAATTGTAACAGTAACAATACCATTATTTCTTCTACTTATATTTGCCTTATATCAGTCCCATTACCTGCCCTAACTC
>RJWT010030079.1:0-14757 GCA_004365215.1 Cuniculus paca | reverse complement strand
GACTATAATACCTTAGAAATGCCTTGGTTTTAGCATCTGCCTGTTGTATTATTGTGGTATAAATGCCCATTTATCAACTAGATTGTAAGGCCAGGACTGTTTTGTACTGCTGCTGCTGCTGCTGCTTCTCCTTCTCCTTCTCCTTCTCCTTCTCCTTCTCCTTCTCCTTCTCCTTCTTCTTCTTCTTCATCTTCATCTCCAAAACCTTACATAATATCAACGACATAGTGAATCTTTCATAAACATTTACCGATTAAACATATGAATGGGAACGTGTAGAATGTTTTTATCCCAAGTATTCAGAGTATAATAAATACCTCCCAATTTAGCTCTATTTTATCTTCCTGGAATTCACTATCTTGAGAAGTAAATCCTGGATCAAGGTCCTGCTAACAGTGCTGAGATTGGATTGCTGGGTTTTGTTTTGTTTTGTTTTGTTTTCTTGTTGGCAGCAGGACTTCGAACACCCCCACTTTCAAGATGAAGAATGACTTGTTAATATTAGGACAGGACGGAAGAGCAGCCACCTACACCTACAATGTTTGGAATCCAATGTAATCTCTTCTACATTCAATCTGTACAGGCCATGAGCACAAGTATTTATGAACACCAGAAAATGTCTGCAAAGGTTTCTCTGCTGATCCAAAGACATCAGCAGGTGTTTCTCATATTCGAACATTAGATACCGGACCAGTTAATTTTTTATTAAAGTTTATTTGTACATTTTAGGTATATGTAATGATCACATTCATCATCGAGAATCTGTACCTATACATGGTATAATTTGATTCTTTCTCCCCCTTCCCCTATCCTCCCTTCAACCCCTCTTCCCCTCCTTCTTTACAAAATCTTTGTTTCCGTTTTTCCTTCTTTTCTCATTTTTTCCCTTCCTTCCTTCCCTGTCCCCTCCTCCCAGTTCCCTTTCCCATTTGAACATTTTCTTCCTATTTTCCAATATCTATGATAAATTTTGGTCCTTATTTATGCTTTCAGTTTCTCACACCGGAGAAGCAATGTGGCGTTCACACATGTGTTGGACCTGTTCATTTGAACTCTAGCACTAACCAGTAAGGTGACCTTGAGCAATTTCTTCAACTTCTTAGGGTCTGTTTCTTCATCTGTCAAATCAAACGTTAGGGTAGAGAATCGCTGAGTTCATTTCTAAATCTAAATTTCTGTAAATCTTCAAATTCAATTTAAGAGCTGGTTTAAGAAATTATCATCTTCAAAAACTCATGTCTTGTTTTTATTTCTCCAGGAGTTTCTTCTTCTGACTCAGAAGGGGACCCTAACAAGGACGAGATGAATCGGTAATCCTAATTTCTATCCTGTAGCTTTCCCATCCTAAGATCCCAAGAAAATGTCTAACTGGCTGGGTGAGGTGGTTCACACCCATACTCCCAGCTCTGTGGGAAGCTAGGGCAGGAAGACTACAAGTTAAGGCCAAAGTAAGCAATAGCAGCACCCTGTCTCAAAATAAAAATAAAAAGGATTTGGATATTGCTCAGTGCACCCTGGGTTCAATCCCCAAGGAAAAACAAAATACAACACAACACAACAAAACAAAACAAAACACCCACCTGGTTTCTAGACCTTGCAAGGGGTGACTTCAGGGTATGACCTAAAAACAAACAAATAAATTAAAAAGAGCAGAGCAGATTTGGAGATGACTCTATGTCTTTTGCTTAAATCTTGCCTAACAGGTTAGTTCAAATATTCTCAATACTTCATAAACAAAGTATCGCCTTTGAAAAATCATCTTACTTTTTATCTACAGAGTAAAAAGCAAATACTCAATGGTTTAAAAAAAGAAAAAACATGCTTAAATAGTATTCACAAGAACACAAAACCTAGTAACCCTAAATACATGCGTGTATATAATTTATAATATATATAGCTTTACATATAATTTTAATATACTTTATTATTACAATTATTTATTTAGTATACATATACAAATGAGTGATCTGGACAAATTACAACCTATGGTCAAACAGTTGTACTGAATACAGAACAAAGTAGCATCCAGCCATTCATCACCTTCCACAGCCATACACTGAGCACTTACTCTACCCCAGCGCTGTACCGGATGCAGTAGACACTAGAGAAACTCAGATGCTTCTGCCTTCAAGAGGCTCACACTCTACTACAGAGAAACATACAGCAAGCATGGCAAGAAATGTATGGAAGCATCTAGGTAGTAAGAGTAATAAAATGGACTAGACTGTGGTAACCGTACACAGTATGTACAGGACTAGGCACAAGAGATTTTTTTAAGTTGAGAAAGGAGAAGGAAATGAAGAAAAGCTTCACAAAATTTTGACTATTAGCTGACTTTTTGTGTTTGTTTTTTGAAGTCCTGGAGATTGAACCCAGAGCCTTGAGTGTATTCTACCACTGAGTTACACCCTCCTTCCTTTTTTTTTTTTTTTGAGACAGTTTCGCTAAATTGACCAGGCTGATCTTGAATTTGCAATCCTCCTGCTTCAGCCTCCTGAATAGCTGAGGTTACAAGCATTACAAGCATAAGCCATCATGCCCAACTCGAAAATGAGTCTTAAAGGAATAGTACAAGGGCACCCCCACAGCCAGAGGCAAGGTCATTCCAGGCAGAAGTCATGAGACCTGGAAACAAATGTGGTAACCATTCCTTGAGATTACCTGGAGCGAATACAGCAGTATGCAGGAGTGGTTAGAGGTGTAAACTGTGTTTGCATATTCCTCCTTCTTTTATAGAAGAGGAAGTCCATAAGGGGGGAAAATCATGTTTCATTCTTCAAAATTTTTTGACTGTGTCTACTTTGCAATGATAATCTGCTTTCAACTTTTCCATAAATACAAATAGTCAGAGTAAAGAATCCCTCCTTCACTCCCTGTCCGCATGCCCTCCTGCTCAGTTCAGTTCTGCATTCTTTCCTTCCTGATGCCGGTCACCTGCTTAGAGCTCTCCCCGTCTGCTCCAGCCTTTTCTTTTACAACCTTGAAAGTATTATTACCAATTATCCGCTGAAAAATCACTTTGATCCTATCATTTTCCTGACTCAAAAAAAGATGTGTCTCAAGTGAGGCGTGGTGATGCACGCCTAACCCTGTAATCCCAGCACTTGGGAGGTTGAGGCAGGAGGATCGCCACGAGTTTGAGGTCAGCTTGGACTACAGAGTGAGAACTTGTCTAAAATATGTTTATATAGGAAAACAAAAATTGAACGAGACAAGCGTGTGTTTGTTTGTTTGTTTGTTTGTTTTAACCTGAAGTCAGCCTACATATAAAGCCTTACTCAGTGGCATGGCTTTACCAGGAATGCTCTGTCTCTCTTGTTTAGTTTAGTTTAGTTTAGTTTAGTTTAGTTTAGTTTAGTTTAGTTTAGTTTAGTTTAGTTTTTAGTTTAGCTGAGTTGAGTTTTGTTCAAGACAGGGTCCTGCTACGTAGCCCAGGCTGGCCTGGGATGACAGATGTGCACCCTCACACCCAGAACATGTATGTAAATTTGAAGAGCTTATTGACTTCAGGTTATTTCCACTTTCTGAAGTGTCAAAATGACACTAGTAAAGATTTACAAAGCCCGGCCTCCTACTTGAAATGGGGAAAAGAAATACAGAGAACAACAAAACAAATCTTGAAAGAATCACCTTCTGCCCCTGTATCTGTCATGGATCTCCGGTAGCTGTTAATAAGTTTGACTCCCAGGCTACCCTGCAAGTAACCCAGAAGAATGTGTCTCATTCATCTTCATGTCTGCATCGTCTAACCCAGTGGGTAGCCTGAAGCGCTCAGTAAACACTTGTAGAATATTGTCAAGCCAAGAGTGTGATTCCCTCCAACTGTACTTACTAGTCTTGCTAAAAGACTTTTTGCAGTTATAGCTCTGTTTTATAATGTATGTTAATCATTTCTCAGAATCCAGAAGCCAAACGAGGTGTCATCACCACCCACTACTTCTGCAGCCATTCCTCCAGCAGTGCCGCCAGTCCCACATTTGGCGGCCCAGCCCAGAGTGTCAACCATCCAGCAGGTACAGAATATAGATGAAACGTGGGTGCCATGGACCGAGATGGACGTGTGTTGTGATGATGACCGTCTGACACGGCACAGTCATGCTGTCCTCGGTTGCAACTCTATCAGGATGAAGGTCACTTTGTACTCCTGATGTCAGAGAGCAGCAGTTCCCACTGTTCTGGCTTCATAGGCAAATATCACAGGAAAGGGAACTCTCCGCAAATTAGTGTCTGACATTTTGGCTTTATTAAGAGTGCTGATTACTTATATGATGAGCTACCAGCTCTTGGACCTGCCTAGGATACTCTGCATCATAAAACTCAGTTTCGTGTAACCACAAAGATTTTATTGTCTAAGAGAAAGTAAGCAGGAAATTATTTTTTAGAAAGTAGTAAAAGCGCTCATCTTTCAACTTAATAATAATAACAATAATAATAATAATAATAATAAATGCTTAGTATTTAAAAATTCAGAAGATACAGAAGTGTGTTAAGTAAAAATTTTAATCAAGGTTGTACACCACTCCTCAGAGGTATTTCCAACTAGTACTTTCAGATAGTTCCAGGTCTTACTTATACACAATAAGAATATACATGTTTGCATATACTTTAAAACATATTACATCATACAATGATAAATATGTTCGTAAAATGTTATGATACATTGTTTCTTGATGATAACTATATTTAAATATATTGATCTCCAGTCTTTTATTTTTGAAAATCAGAATTACTTATCCAATCCACTTAGTGATGCAGCGGGATCATGTTTTAGTTCTAATTCCTTGGTTTTCCACTGCGATCTGCACTGCCCTAGGGGTTCGATTCACAGAATTAGTGTTAATTACATGGATTCACCCCCTGAGCAAGAGAATGGACAGCTTTTACAGCCACCATGTCCCATAAAGAGGTGCACTCAATGTCATCTAAAATGTGAAGGGTGTGATTCATAAACTTAGAAAACATGCCTTTTGATTTGAGATTAATCTTAAACATCAAATTCTGTACCTTTGCTGTGTTTGTCAATGCAGGTAATAATTTTAGTGACAATGAATCTGTCGTTGGTTCCCTTCTAACAGTGCCAGAGTCCTACCAACTATCTGCAAGGATTGGATGGAAAACCTATCATTGCGGCTCCAGTGTTTACAAAGGTAACCAAAACGTGACTTCTTTCCTTCTGTCATGGCTTTAAAGGCACCACAGCACCCACACAGAGTTATAGATATGTTGGCTCATTTTATTTCAGTATTTTGGGCCCATATAAGTAGAGTGTAAGGAACTTAGGGGGTGGTTTTTTGTTAGTTATTACAATATCACTTCAAGTCCCAGATTTCTAATTATGGATGCTTTTTGTTGTTGGGTTTTTGCTGATGCTGATGCAGTTTTTTTTTGTTTGTTTTGTTTTGTTTTGTTTTGTTTTGTTATTGTTGTTATTTTTCCCTAGTACTAGGATGGGGCCCAATACATGCTAGTGCCTTGTCAATGAGTTACATCCCCAGGAATTGCCCTTTACCTCCTTTTTTGAGATAGAATCTTGCTAAATTGCCCAGCCTAGGCAATCTCCTGCCTCAGCCACCTGAGTGGCTGAGATTACAGGCATCCACCACCCACTCCGAGTTTAAAGAACAGTTCTTATGAAGATATCATTCCCCCTCAGCACAACGATCTCTATGACCATTCTCAGGCTTAGAGTCAGCCACACCCAAAGATCAGGGGATACAGTTCCAGCTGTTTCTTACTCCAGAGGTTTCTCTTCACTTTCAGACGTATCCGATTCCAGGGATCTGTCTTTGGTGCTCCAGTGCATGGAGTTAAATGCTCTTGGGAGGTTTAACATAAAGCCTCTCTCAAGGACAAAGAGTTGGTTTTTTTTTTCCTGCTCCATGGTATCAGCTATTCTGACTCACATAGTCTTTGTATTTAGAACTGGAAAGTTCAGTCAGGCACTTTCATTTACAAAAAAAGAAAAAGAGAGAGAGAGAGAGAGAGAAGTCCAGAGAGATTAAGCTATTTTGCCAATGTCACAGGACTAGTTACACAGTTAGGACTACAAACAAGTTCTTGTACTTCTCAGTTTATGTGCCCTTATATAAAAGAGTATGTTTATTTGTTGTTCAAAACAGTAAGTGTGAAGGTTAAAAATTAAGTCACACTAGATTTGGGGGATTATGAAGACCACATGGATAGACTCTTCCCCTCGATTTATAGTCTACTGTATTAACATTAAACTTAGGCCCAAAGAGATTTTATCCTCTAAGAAATATGTTTTGACTTAGAACAGTGGCTATCAACCATGGTTAACCTTGTTCTCCAGAGGTTATTGGGACTGTCTGGAGACAGTTTGGGTTGTTACAACTAAAGAGTTGTGCTAGTGGCATCCAGGGATGCTGCTAACCTTTCTCTAGTACTTAGGATAGCAGCCCTTCACAAGAGAAAAGTATCCACCCCCAAATGCCAATCGTGCTGAAGCTGAAAAGTCCTAATAGCAAGGAAAATGGTCTTTGCCAGAAAATACTAATGTTTAGACTAAGAGCTAAATCCACAACTTCCACAGAATCCTCAATTTCAAAGAAGTTCTCCCATACTGACTCATCCAAGATGGCCTCCAATACCCGGCAAGAGTGGGCCATGTTTACCCACTTCCACGTCACTCAGGCACACCTTCTTACACGAGACAAGATGCCTTTCAATTTTTCAGGTTCTTTCCATGGAACCTGTATCTGAGACTTCAACTTTATTATTTTCAGAGATTTGAAGCAGGAAAGTAACATGTCACTTGGTGGATACGAGACTCTGAGGAGGAATTGTAGGCAGGGGTGTGTGTATGTGTGTGTGTGTTTGTGTGTGTGTGTATGCTTGTATGAAATATAACTAACAGAGCTAGTTCTTGTTTTCTTTTATTGTTACTGCTAAGTCACCTAGCCTTAACACATAGCGTAAGTGCTGGAAATCAGCACACTTAATTTAATTTGTCACACTCCTCTGTCACACCTTAGAGACAGTGCTGACTCTTCAAAGGCAGCTAAACCACTGAGTAGTTGACACCAAATCCCAATAAAGCCTCCTCTCTTCCCATCCTCAACACCGTCACCCAGCCAAATAGGTGACAGCAGAGGTGTTCTTATCTCCTCTCAATTTCAAATCTTAGGGGCTCTGCTTTCCATTTTTCTTATCACCCAGAGCATGCATCTGGTGCATCAATCGGAGATAAAACTGTTCACTTTTCGGCTTGTCCCTATCACCTTGAAAGCTATCTCTAACAGACAGAAGTTCATAAAGGTAATAATAACTCCAAAGCTATCATTGTTTAAAAGTCTGTGGATGGGGTATAGCTGAGTGGTGGAATCTTTGCCTAGCAAGCATGAGGCCCTGGGTTCAAGCCCAGCATCCCTCAAAAAGAAGGGGAAAAAATCTGATAGGAACCTTTAACATTTACTCTACATTTCACAGGTTAATGAGAGGGTTAGGTTTGGCTCCTTTTGTGTGGTGGCGCTGATCGCCTCCTTCTAATTGTGTGCCAACTGGCAGATACATGGCCTAAATACATTTAACAAAGATCCAGATACACTCAAAAAATAAAAATAGGACAATGACCTAATCATTAGATGTTTGTTAGGTAAAATCTTCAAAAACTCTTCAGTGATATCTGCCATGTGAGAAAACAGTCCTCAATACACAGGCCCAGACTCCCTGAGACTTTCTCCACCCTCTGAGTGTGTGCTTTTGCCTCCATAAATGGGATCAGGATTGTTCAGACTCAGGACACTAGGATAGGCTGCGACTCAAATTCCAGAGGGACTTATCAGCAGCGATGTGCTTGCGTTAGTTTCCGTCAGTAAGGGCAAGACTGAGGTCAGAGTCACTGCCGGTGTCATTAATGAGCTTCTGAGTCAGAACTACCAATGCTGGTGTCGCCTGTGCTTGCACAGTGAGAACAGGTCCTTTGCATAGGTCCGTTCCGGTTATTCCTGTTCTGTTTACCTCTTTAGTGATTCTAGCATTTCTGCCCCTAAGACTCACTTTCTCTACTGCCCAACAAAAACTTTATGGGCAAGAAGCCATTTTTTAAAAGCAATGGTCAGACAGCAGAGTTTTATTTAACTTTTTTTCCCCTCCTTTGGTGGTAGAGAAGCACTTACCTTCCTATTTAAAAAGGCTAACATAAAAAGGAAAAGGCAAGTTGCCCTGAAAAACAGTGGTAGAGTGGGATTCCAGATGCCATTCCTCTATGAGATTTCATAGACTACTCTTTGATCTGCTGACGGATGATTATCACAGATTTTTTGTTTATTTCCTGCCCTGGGGATGGAGCCCAGGGCATCACATGTAGTAGGCCAGCGCTGTGCTACTGCACTACACCTCAGCCCACGCGTGTCTGAACACTTCAACTGTGGATGGAGAGCGACTGCCACTCTGCGCAGGAGCAGAACCCGTCCAGCGGCCTCTGCGAGGGGCGGTGGGGAGCACGCACACTTCTCGAGAGTGGAGAGGGGGAGGTGATCAAATTAGAATCCTGCTCCTATCGCTGCTCCCACTCGACAGCAGCTGCTCTGGCGGGCTTTCAAGAAGCACCGGCCCTGGCTCCAGCTGCTTCAGCAGTAATTTGAAGAGGGCAAGGGGGCAGGGGAAGTGAGAATTTGAAGAGCAGTCCATTATATAATAGCAGCGGCAGGAAACCCTGAAATAACTGGGCCAATAGCCAGGCTGAGATTACTGAAGAGTTTATGGAGCCCTATCCCCAACCCATCAATTCCAGATAATTCCCTGGCTCAACTCTTGCATGGGGCACCTATGACAATCAAGGGACAAAAGACCTTCAATCAGTTCTTTATCAGTAAAAATTGTTTGGATCCAACTTCAGCTTAAAGCACGGTACACACTCAGTTGTACCATGTCCCCCAAGGTGCAAAAATATCAACTAGCTTTAAAATGAATAAAATGACAAAAATGAACCTTAAGGCTGACACCTTTTAATCAATCAGAGAGATGGTTCTTCTCAAGAACATTCCTGCATCTTATTTGTGGGCAGAGATCTACTGCGCAGGAACTGTATCCTCTGTTTGCTTTGAGAGCACCCAGTCCAGAGTTTGGCAGAAAGAAGGCCCCTGCTCAAATTTATTCTGTGGTAAACACCTCCACTTCAGCTAAGGAGTTTTGTGTGGCTTCAGAGTGTCTTTAGGAAAGACAGAGAAAATCAATCCAACAACAAGTGGCCATGCAAGACAGGCTGTCAAGGTCGTGTGTTTTTAAATCATCCTACTAAAACCATCAATCTTAGTCAGTGCAATGACACAAAGAAAGATTTGCACTTTGAATACTATTTACTTCAAGAGGTTATGGACCTTTGGTTATAGTGGCTAGTCCAGATCCATAATTCCCAGTGAAGATTAACTTAATCTTTGCCAGTTAGGGACTGTTTCGTTTGTCTTTAGGTAAGTCAAATTGAATATGATCAATTCTGTATACATCAAGTGTATTAGTCTGTTTTCGGTCGCTATAAAGAAATTCCTGAGGCTTGGTACTTTATAAAGGAACAAGGTTTATCTAGCTCACAATTTTAGAGACTCAAGAGCATGGCTTAACTCCAGTGAGGATCTCGTGGGAAATGGTATTGCAATCAGGGGGAGGGAGAGAGAGAGAGAGAGAGAGAGAGAGAGAGAGAGAGAGAGAGAGAATGAACATCACATGGCGAGGCAGGAAGCCAGAATGAAGGAAAGGGTCAGCAGTGACCTCCCATCAGGCCCCACCTCCTAAAGGTCCTACCACCTCTTATCATCACACAGGGGACCAAGCTTCCAACACATGAACCAGTAAGGGGCACACTGTTCCCATATGTGAATCATAGCATCATGCTAGTGGGATCCACCAAGGACCTCCAGCTGTGATGAACACAGGTAGTGTCATCTGTATATGTTCTAATGATACAACTGATTTGGACCCTGATGTGTGGCCATATGAGCCAGCTCCTCCTTATGCAACTTTGTTGAAAAGCATAGTTTTCAGCAGCGACAACTATCATTGCTCTTATAATTTCCAATAACTGTTCCTAAGTGGCTCATAAGAGGACTCTTTATTGAATTTTGTTTCACACTGAAATGATCTTCCACGTCCTATCATAGACATTAGTAAGCCTGTTCCACCTGGTGTAGACCTGAAAGTATCTTGACCTGCTTCTCAAATAGAACACAAGTCTTGGCTTTTAATGTCAAGTAAATAATGGCAACCAAGTAGTGCTGGTTTAAATCGAAAGGGACATAGTTTCTCGAGGATCTCCTTTGCAACCAGGGCTTTGCTGTTTCCTCTGCAGGACTGACCATTAGCTCACATATGTGAACCGAACTGTTAGAGAATATAGATTGACCACATTTTGCTTATATCCGTTTTACAGATGTGCCGTATTTCATTTATTCAATTTCTTCTGCCACCACCACCTTGCGCAGGGTGGGGGTGAGGGGTGTCTTAATTTGTCTGTGCCAAAGAGAAACGAAACCTTCATATGTGTAAAGTCTGGAAGGTGTCTGGCTGACATTGAAGTTTTCAGCAGGCCCCAAAGCTACCATATCTGCACAGAGCTTGCTCAGAAGCCAGGACAGAGAATGTCTCTCATCAGTTTGCCAGGAACACGCATGACTCGTACATCCTTCCTGCTTTTCATTCTTGTCACTAAATGTTGTTTGGGGCAAATTAGGAATAAGACGACTTTCGACCAAATAGCTCTTTATGAATTCAGAAACTAGTCTGTGTGAGTGAATCACCGTGAATCACTTCAACAAACAGATTCAGGACTGTACAAAGTCCAACAAACTGACACCGAACTACAGTGCCCCCTGGCTGTTATAATACACATTCACATTTACCTCTCAATTAAAAATAAGTCTTACTACAGCTCAAGTCTGTGGTTATCCCCACTGCCCTTGTATTCCTTAGATAAATGCTATAATTGTGACATATATATATGCAAAATAGCATAAATTGTTCATACAAGAACTGTAAAAAAAATCTCACAAGTAACTGTGCATGGTGGTGGACACCTGTAATCCCAGCATTTGGGAGGCTGAGGCAGGAGGATCGCCATGATTTCAAGGCCAGCCTGGGCTACATAAATAAGTTCAAGGCCAGCCTGCACTACATAGTGAGACCTGTCTCCAAAAATATTTCACGTTATTTATAAGTGAATGACAAAAGCAACAACAACAAATTACCAGCTTTCCTCTTCTATTAGGCCAAAAATTTGTGAGACTAGACAACTTCATAGTATTTGCTACTTAAAGTTTGTAAAGCAAGTTTAATCAAAATCTCTCCATATCTACAGTCTTTAGTCTAGGGTGAAACATAAAAATATGCTTACACACATGAAGTAGTTCCTAGTCAAATTAAGTACCAACCACACCAAAGAATGTGCGATTTTAAGCTCCCAAATCATAATGAATGGGAATGTAGTGTGAAGGAAAATACATATTCCTCCCTGTCATGAGTCTAGTACAGAATATGCTGACATTTTACAATTCTACATGGCTTGGTAGACCCGTCATCATAGAAGCATGAAGAAGTATTAATGACTCCTTCTCTAAATTGCAACATACTTTACAATGACCTAAGACTCCATATGTGACCATGATCTTATAAAGATTATTATTGCTTGTGTCCTTCAACAGCTCAGCTAGGTTACCCTGTAAAGACCACATAAGGAGAGCCAAGCATGCTATTCGGTGGTAGGATATGTGCTTGCTATTGATGAGACCTTGGGTTCAAGCCCCAGCACCACCAACATCAACAAACAAAGGACCACATAAAGAAAACAAAACAGCAAAACAAAAATCAGTCTCCAAGACAACAAAATGTAAACTCAGCAAAGCTAGACAAGACCAAATCAGTTACTTGGGCGACAGATCTGCTCCATCTCATGAACAGCCATATTCCTTTGGGGAATTATACGTTTCTCCCATATTGAATCACCTAGTGGAGCTTCGCTGCAGTTTTTAAAATCATTATTGTTATTTCTGGAAACCTAACTCCACTTGGGCATTTAAGAACAGATATTACTGAAAATTAGCTACTTTACTCAATAGTCTTTGCCTTGTATTTAATAAATTTAAGTAGCACTATAACAAAGGTAAAGGAAGAAAATAGTGAGGAAAGAGCTTTGGAAGGATCGCATGATTCTGTCTTCAAATATAGACTACGTGTACATCCACAGAACCAAAGTTGCTGAAAATGTATGTTTGAAAAAAACCAAATACAGAGTGAAAAAGAAAAGATAGTGTCCTTTCCTAAATTCAGCCTTAGGACTAGATTCCAAAATGCATACTTTTTTGTTCTAACGATCTTCTTCTCATCCTAGATGCTACAAAATTTGTCAGCCTCTGAGGGTCAGCTGGTTGTCTTTGAATGCAGAGTAAAAGGAGCTCCATCCCCCAAAGTTGAGTGGTATAGGGAAGGGACCTTAATAGAAGATTCTCCAGATTTTAGGATTTTACAAAAAAGTAAGTTGATGCTTTAAAACAATTTTTCTGATAATTTATTTCTATAGGTTTTTAGAAGCTGATTAAAAATAGAGTAAAACAAAAGTAAAATAAAAACCACCTGTAATCATATTCCCCCAAACAAAACTGTTAGTATTTTAGCATATGTTCTGCAAAAATTTTTCCATTTATATTTTTTTTAATAAAAATAAGTCATACTAGTTTTTGTTAATAGATTTTTACTCAATATTTCATGGACATCTTCACACATTAACATGTAGATTTGTTACTATTTTTGCGATCCTGGGGATTGAATTCACAGCCTTTTCACTGAGCTACATCCCCATTCCTTAATTAATTTTTAAATTTATGATAGGGCCTTGCTAAGTTGTTAAATTGCCCAGGCTGGGCCTCCTGCTTAACCTCCCAGAGTGCTGGGACAAGCATGTGGCATCACACCTGGCTAGACTTCTTACCTTTAAAAATAATTACCTTGGTAATACATGCCTGTCATCCCAGCACGCGGGAGGCTCACCACAAAGTTGAGGCCAGTCTGGGCTACATAGTGAGCTCTAGGCCAGCTTGAACTACATAGCAAGACTCTGTCTCAAATACAACAACAAAATCAATCATATTAATTTCCTATTTATTTAATCTCTGTCAAAGATTTAGGTTGTTCACAGATTTTTACTATTATAAACTATGCTTCAATGTAGGTTAACAGAGCAAGTCTTTGAGACTAGTTATTCCCTTAATATAAATTTCTAGTACTGAATTGCTACTGCAAACTCAAATTTTGGTAGGCTAGTATACATGGACAAAAATGCCATCCCAAAAGGTTGAGCTAAATTTAGGATAATCACACACAACTGTGAAAGGGCGCTTTATTAAGAAGCATGCAGGATCCCATGCATAAAGTAGCCGAGTCTTTGGGCGTGAGTCATCCTCGCCGCGTTCCTCACACCCAGCAGTCTATGGCAATGCCTTCATCCCATGCCTTTGCCAACCGTGGATACCAGCTCTTTTATTAAACCTGCACTGACTTTATAGGAATTATGTATGGGCAGAACTAGTGTAATCCATACTTTACTAAGTAGCTATGGGATGGCACTTTTTCCTGTTTATTTAGGTCACTGTATTTCTCCATTTTATACTGGGTTTGTATGTTTTTTTCTTGTAAGAATAATCTAGATATGCAGGGGGTTGATTCTTTTTTATCATATATGTACTACTTTCATCTTGGCATTCAGTGCACTCTTTATCCTTGACCTATTTCAGTCATACATAAATAATTCATTTGCTCCTTTTTAAATATACATACTATATTGAGTATGTAGAGTCATTATTATAGAAAAACTTGAGAAGGAAATTTGCTAAGGCTTTGGGCAATGAGTCAAAAGTCAATTGTTTTGTTTCCTCTTGCATTTTTGTGCTTTTTCAGTTTTCCTATAATAAATATGCATTACTTTTATTTCTTTCACTTTCATCTGTTTTTTTTTTTCAGGGAAAAGAACACACAAAATTTATTACATACCTAAGGCATGGGGCTATGAGACCCCTTTTTAATGTTTTTACTGATAAATATCGTGTAATTCATCATGTACAACACGATGCTTCGAAATATATTCATTATAGAATGGTTAGATCAAGCTAATTGGTATGTGTATAGCCTCACATACATATCATTTTTGTGGTGCATTGTTTATGTTATTGCTAAATCATTTCTTACCACAAAAATGGTAGTACTTGGGTCAGTGTGATGTATGATTCAGCACTACTGTCAGATTTAGCAGTAGCAGCAACAATAATAAATTCTGAATACCACTTAATTGAAAGAGAAAAATCTTCAGTAGTGCTGTCCTTGTAGATGTAACCAACTTCAGCAACTACTTATTGATTGCCTACAATTCAATACACATTTGTTGAGTGCCAATATGCATTATCCCAGCCGTCACTTGCAGGAATGCCAAGAAATTTTAAAATTAAGAAGCTATTCCGGGGGAATCCATTACCTATCCTGAGGCCGTTGATCTTAAAAACCTCATAGGAAAAAGTGATTTCTGTATTTTATTGGGACCAAAGCAATAACTAATCTCTTAGCCCTCACAAGCTTGTTTTCAGGTGAGGCTAAATGGGTACCAATAAGAGCAAAGCCTGCCTGGTGTGGTGGCGCATGCCTGTGATCCCAACACTTGGGAGGCTGAGGTAGGAGGATTGCCATGAGTTTGAGGCCAAACTGGGCTACACAGTGAGTCCAAGGCTACATAATGTGACCCTGTCTCAAAAAAAAAAAAAAAAA
>RJWT010030078.1:0-14747 GCA_004365215.1 Cuniculus paca | reverse complement strand
GCTCATATTGCCACATCCAAGTTATTGTATGATTTTCACAGTACTGCAGATACCTAATGTGTGTGCACCCCAGAGATCTCACACGACCTGAGACAGCTAAAGACAAACCTACCAGCTCTTTACAAACTTGCCAAAAAACAGGTGTGGTCATAGCAACTGGAGTGACTGTCTCAATTCAAGTCATTTCTATGCCACAAGAGCGTGATGGCAAACCAAGGGTGTGTGTGTGGCAGTGGGCTCCTCGTAGCTTTGAAAGCTCTAAAAGGTTTGCCATCACTGCACTAGGGTATAATGTCCATTACATTGTGTCTGTTCCATGAGGCCAGCTGCTTCAGACATCTAGACTTCATTTTTCTCCAACTTTTGAAAAGAAATAAAGGAGGAATACACACAGCCCTCTCTGTACCTTCACTTTGAATCTATATTAGAAATATACTCTGTGTGGATATATATTTCTTCTACGTTATTTTTTTTTACACATCTTTCTACTGAACTTTTACCTGTTCCACCCACCTGAAAACAAGGCCCTGTGCAGTCTGTTGAGTGGGAAGTAATAGAGTCTGTGCCATGCCCTCCTCAGCAGTTCCTGATTAAGCCTCATCCTCTTACTGGAATCAGCAAGTACTTCCGAAAGCACCTTAATTTCTCCCACTTTCCTTGTATAAAACATATTCTGTCTGTATCCCACTCTGTTGCACAAAACTGAGAAAGTATTTATTTCTTTAAGAACTGCCTTCGTTGTCAACTTCTCTGAAATGTTTGCAGATTCTCATTCCTCAGCTTCCAAACTCTGCTTGCTCATTCCCTCTGTCCCTTGGTCTGTGTTATGATGGTCTCATTTCTGCATCTGACATGGCTGCTAGCTCCTTAAGAGCAAGGACGGTCCTCTTGAAGGCCCGGCATTTCAGCACAGCGTCTGGCTGAAGTACTTTTGAAGGTTGTCCAGTGAAGCTGCTTAACAGGCTCAGCCTTTCCATTCTGTCCACTTTGTTTTTACTTCCCCTATATTCCAAAGCTCTGTGTGTCATTCTGATTATATCACTGTCTTGGGGTGATTGTTTTAGTTTTGTTTCGTGTTTTACAAAATGAGATTCCTATATATAGGATTAGGAGGTCACAGTCTTCCTTGAAACATAAGCTCATCTGTCATTGTTAGTCTTGGCAAGTTGATTTCATCCTTTGTGGAAACTAAAGATTGAGATGACTATATAATCTTTGACCTAAAATATGAACAACTGTAGGAATTGTGCATATGATTCTAGAAGCCCATCTATGAAGCCCAGGTAAGGACACCTGTTTGAGAGAATAAAGCAAGCTGAGATACCTACAAGTAAAGTGTAGGAGAAGGAAAGGACAGTGTTAGAGCTGCTCATTCAACTTTATTTCCCTTCTGTAGTCTCCGTCAATGATTAATCTGTAGGTGTTTTGAGATTTGTATGAACAATTCGAGTGAGTTCGTGTTACCTTCAGTGTAAAATTTCTTTTTATTTTTTGGTACCAGGGATTGAACTCATGACCTTACACTTGCCAGGCAGGCACTTATGCTGCTGAGCTAAATCCCTGACAAAAAACATTTTTTAAAAAGTTTTTTTAGAGTCATTCAAAAGCTTCAGCAAATAATGTAGGAAAGCAAAGGAAGTCCTGGCCAGTTTTACTTCTTTAATTTGGATTTAAATAGGGAAGGGGGGAAAAGGAAGGAAGAAAACTGAAGGTGAAATCTGTAACCTAGGAGGAAAGTTTAATAGGAGGGTAAATCTAGCATTTGAAATGGTAAGATGTCATCAGAGATTAGAAAAAAGATGTATGTCTCCCAAACGATGTTTATATTTTGAGAAACTATTCACATTGGACTCATGGTTATATGCTTAAATTGGGAATATACATTTTCTTAGAATTTTAATAAGATGCCTATTTTAAACCTTCTATAGAATACATCCTTTTAGTTTGTTTCTTTATCCCTTTCCTTGTCGAATATAATACCAACAAGTATGTACGACAATAACCTTCGATTGTTTATCCTTAGGCCAGGTCCTGAGTTAGGGATCCAAAGATCAGTAAGATACGGTCCTTGCTTTGGAAGAACTTCCAAACTCTCTGGGGTAAGAAGTAGATAGGTGTGTAGTTATTTAAAACAAGATAATGTAGGCCTGGTTCTCAACTTAATGGACCTTCCATGATGGCAGAAGCTGTGCATCACAGGAAAAAAGCAACAGTTCATTTTATTTTATTGTCTTTTTTTTGAGACAGGATCTCACTATGCAGTTCAAACTGACCTTAAGTTCTCTTTATAGCCCAGGCTGGTCTCAAACTTGCAACAATCCTGTCTCAGCCTCCCGAGTGCTGGGATTATAAGCATGCACCACCATGCCTGACTCTCAACTGTTAATTTTATTATACAGGTTCTCAGTGCAGATTTTGGATCACAAGAGAATGAAGATAGTCATACTGATATAAAATTACATGAGATGACTCTATTGCCTCCTCAATTCAGTCACTATCTTCGTCACAAGAGATCATTGTGTAAAAACCAACTGAAGTGGAGGAATGCTCTCTATCTGTACCTTCATTTTCTTTTCTTTTTTTTTTTTTTTTGAACCTTCATTTTCATACCAACTTTCCTTAAATCTTTTTCTGGGTTCTTTCATTTATATGATTTTATGGTGTTTTCAGGTCCTGAGTTTCATGGTCCTGAGTTTCTAGATTTTTCTGACTTTAGCTTGGCCAGCTTTAGTACTGTTTTTATTCTCATTGTTTTCATGATTATGGGAATAGATTTTCCATCATACAGTCTTCTGTTTGAGGTATTTAGGAAGAAGTTTAAGAATGCTTTGTAACAGCTTGATGATATGGACCTTTGAAACCCACATAAGCTGGTAACCTGTGTAAGCTGAGTACATGTCCTTTAAGAAGGAAAGAAGGAAAAGGAAGGTTAGATTACTTGGGTTGTGCTGCACTGATGTCATCTCAGTCATTATCTCATTTGTCTTGGACAGCCACCCTGAGAGGTGTGTGTTATTTTACCATTATATAGAAAGGGAAAATGATGCTCAAAAGGTTGAGTAAGCTGCTTGAGGCACCGAGTTAGGATATAAGACCTAACTAAAGAGCTAAGACTTGAACCCAAGCCCACGTGAATACTAGCACATGCTCTTTTCCTATCACACCTCAACTGTCACTAAACTCCCAAGCATAAACGTGAGCCATGGACTTCTGAGTCTAAGATCACACATCTCTGTATTTTATTCTTTTTCCCTAAATCACTTCTCTTGGTTTCCTGCAGTGTGATTTATTACTCAGCATTCCAACTCTTCTAAAATAGATCAGTGCCTTTGTAAAACCTGGAGTATGACAAATAGTCCCTCTTTTGAATCAGCTTAAACATTTGTAAAACAGCAGATTGTCTGTAATCAGATTTCTTCTGCAACATTCATTTGTTAAAACTGGCATTCCAGAATAAGTCTAAGAAGCACTGTTTAAACAGAAGGGGATACTTCTTTTTCATAATAACAGAACTTCTTAGAGTAAATCATTGCTAAACATCTTTAAGAGTGGGGCGTAGTTGTGATCAGAAAACTCTTAGAACTAAAACTGTTTGTTAATCCCTATGATGAATGTGATCATTATATGTACCTAAATTGTACCAATAAACTTAATTAAATCTGTTTGTTAATGTCTTATGAATTACTGGGAAATGCAGTTTAAATACACCAGCCTACTTAAAATTATTTCTATTTTAGCAAGTTGTTTTTTTTATGACAGCAGTATATTCAGAAGTAATATATACAAGTAAAAACCTCACTTAAAAAGAATTGGTACTTATCTGTTATTACTGAATGAATCCATAACCAAGGTAGAATTCTAAGCATAATAAAATATATGTCTGGCATTGTGTATTTTTAAATGAGAAATATGCATTCAACTAGATTTTGTTGTAAGTAATCTCCTGTTTGAGAGTCAAGGAAACCATCTTTTATTATACATAGTCTGGATTTTCTATTTATTTTTATATCTTGTATTTTCCTGTTGTCACTTCCTATTATACTATATGCAGTAAAGTTATTTTAGTTGCTTCAGATTTTGGTTATAAAAATTACTTCTCGTGATGATAACAACACTGTGTCTCATTGAATCTTCAGGAAACAGATGTGGTACCAGACACCAGGCTTTTGAACAAATTTAGTCAAATTACACCTCGTCTCTTTACCCCATTAGAGGGGGCCTTCCAAACGCTACCACTGGAGACTTTGTACATCATGGACTTCTTTATTGCTCTGGCAATTTGCAACACAGTAGTAGTTTCTGCTCCTAATCAACCAAGACAAAAGGTAAAGTCTAATGCAAAAAAAGGGTCAGCAGAATGTTGGGTTACCATGTATCTATACCGGTCTTGTTATGTTACAATAACTAATAATAGTGGCAGCTACCAATAGCAGGTGTTAAACATTTATCAGAACTTATTATTTTCCCTGCACTCACCATGTTCTAAATGATTTACTGGTATTAATTTGTTTAATTGTCCCAGTGACTCTGAGAGTTAGGTACTCTAACTCTACTATTCCCATGTTACAGATAACTTTAATTTGTCTAGGTCACAGTACTAGTTTTTAGAGGAGGTGAGATTTGAACCTAGGAAGCATGGTTCAGTGTTATGACATGATTTGCCAATGAGAACATTCATTTTGCTTTTTGTTTCTTACCAAATTGAAGTTTCTGAGACCTGCAGCATTATATGCACAACATTAATAAAATATAAAGTACACTGAATTCATTCTCACGTTTGATGATAAAATACCTTTTTTAATGTGCCAGTTGGGTTCGTTTTAATTCAATCTATCAGAAATTCACTATAATATATGAAAACTCTTCAGGTCTTATAAAACCTAGATTTTGAAATTCTGTTCATGTCTTAGAATTCATGGAGAATTCATTTCCCATTAAGAAAATAACTTGGTGTAGAGGCTGGTGATTCACCACTTGGCTGTGCTAGCTTTCTTGCACTGTATCCTTTTCCACTTACCCACTTAAAATTGAATTTGCCTCACAACTCAATTAAATTTTAATTTTCCATCAGATCATGTTCTTTTGGCAACTTCAGAGGTGGTCAACTTTAACATAAAAGTAATTTCCTTCCAATTAAGATGCATTTGATCTGAAACTGTATTTTTATAAGGTTTTGCCTTGAAAGTTCCTGTTTGAAAAATGATTATGTAGTTAGAGGAAAATCACTGGATATTTTTTTGTTTCCCATGACATTTTTTCTGTCATATGTCTGTTTCCAAGGTGGCATCTGTGTAAGAAATATTGTTTCCCTCATTCTCAAATCATATAATATTCCACTGTCAGAAAGAAAATCTCTATAGGAACAAAAGCTTCATGGTATTTCAAGATAATGGCAGAAAGTCAGTTTATAGGGGCTAATCAGAATTCATGTGCAATATAAAAATTTCATCTGTGATTAGGTTTTATTCTTTTTATTTTGAGTTGCCAATAGCTTCAAAAATTGACCCACATGAGACCCTCAAACTCTCATAAAGATAGTAATTTTTAAGAGAAAACTTTTTAATTCCCCAGGCATTTTGGACTGAGAAAAGTTTATAATCCAAATAATCAATTGTCTGTGATTAGTATTAAATTCTAAGTTTAATCACTGATAAAATAGATCTGAGCAAGACATGGTGACACACAGCTATAATCCCAGCAATCTGGGAGGCTTTAGACAAAGAGGATTACAATGTGAGCCCTGCCTGGGAAATTTAGTGATTTAGCAAGATCTTGTCTTTAAAAAGAAAAGGGCATGGGGCTGGGGTGGTACCTCAGTGCAAAGGCTATGGTTTTGATCCCCAGGTACCGCACCAGCACCAGCACCAACACACACACACACACACACACACACACACACATACACACATCACACCCCTAAAACCAGGGTATAAATAAGAACAGGTCTATAAAAATAAAAATCTAAATCATCTTATGATACCGATGATACAGATAACTATTCTTGCTTTAAGCTACTTTACTTACTGGCCTTTTTCTTTTTAAGCGAAAATATCTTTTGTAGGATCTGGAAAGTAAAAGAAGAAACATGTTTTGTTGAGCTTTTGGTTTTTTTTTCTTCCAGTGTTTTTACTATGGATATCGTTGTTTATTTGGTCATGTATTTTTCATACTATTTACAAAGTTTTTCTGGTATTACTCCTCGGTCTTTACAAACTTTTAAATATTGTGTATTTTAAGATCTTTCTATTTAGGTATTATTGAACATTTACTTTGCTTGTAATTTTTAAATTATTATTGCTAGGATGCACACAATAAAGATCATGGTTTTTATCTTGAATTATTTCTATAGGAAAAATTGTTACGAATATGCTCATGTTAGCTTTTTATATTTTTTGCTATCAGTTATCAACGTCCTTCCCAAATGATTGCAAGAATTTATAGCATCACTTTCAGCACATCCTTTCCTGTACAGGCTTTTATTTTTATTCCTGTTTTCTCTGGCAGTTGTAAGAAAGGAGTAGGCTGCCAACCATTTAAGGGAGTGGTAACATCGTTTTTCGTTGGACTTCAAAGTTGTTGTATGCTAGCTTGAACTTTATTGTTGAGTCTTTTCTAAATTATCTTTTCTAGATCAGGCTCTCTTCACTGAGTGGTATGCCCATTAAATCCTTGGAGGAGATTAAAAACCTCTTCCAAAGATTGTCTGCCCGAAGGTCGAGTTCACCATCCCTTGCCAGTGGGAAAGAATTACCATCTGGGGTCCCCAGCGCCTTCGTGAGCAGACTCTCTCTCTTTAGTCGGACGAAGCTGACATCACCTGTGGAGGAAGAGGTCGTGCCGATGAACGAGAGCCCACAGGGCTGTAGTGACTCAGCTTGCTGTACAGAGATTGAGAAACAAAACAGTGGAGGCCTCTTAGATGGCAAGGCGGAACCCCTCCCGGGACCTCCCTTGGCCTCCAACCTGTGTTACGAGGCTGAGAGCCCAGATGAAGCAGCCTTGGTGTACGCTGCCAGAGCTTACCAGTGCACTTTACAGTCACGGACACCAGAGCAGGTCATGGTGGACTTTGCTGCCTTGGGACCATTAACATTTCAACTCTTACACATCCTGCCCTTCGACTCAGTGAGAAAAAGAATGTCCGTTGTTGTCCGGCACCCCCTTTCCAATGAAGTTGTGGTGTACACGAAGGGAGCTGATTCTGCTATCATGGAGTTGCTCTCAGTGGCTCCCCTAGGTAGGTTCAAACAGAGCTGAGATGACAGTGATAGAAAGGGCCCGGAGATTGAAAGGCCACTCCCAGTGGTTGTATAAACACAAAAAAAGCAGCTGTATGGAAGTTATTTATACTCGATGAAGTATAGAAAAGATGCCAAGGGTTTGGTGGGAAAGCAAATAAGTTTGGGGGTGTCACAAACTGGGTTCAGATGTGGACTCCATCATTAGCCGTGTCAACAGTTCCTACCTACTCTGTCCTGAGTCTTCAGTAAAGTGGGTACTATAGGACCTTCGTTTACTAAGCAGCTAGTGACATACGGTATGCACTTCCCATTTGTTAGCCACCTTTGGCCAAGTGTCTAACAAATGGAAAGTGCTGGGTGAGAGACGGCCATCATTATCACAGTCCCGTTACTATTAAATTGATGGTGTGGGAACAGTGTTTGTATCATGTGCTTGGTACTTCATCCCAGGAGAAAGAATTAAGGGGGAAATTTTATTCTGAGGGATTCCTTTTATAGACACTCATTTGGGAGTCAAAACTAGAATGGCTTTTGTTTATTATGTATATTAAACTAACATTGTTTTAAAAAATATCTGACTGTAATCTAGCAGGCTGGTAGGAACAATAATGTTTTGCTCATTATTTCAGATGGAGCAAATCTGGAAAAACAGCAGATGATAATAAGGGAGAAAACCCAGAAACACTTGGATGACTATGCCAAACGAGGATTACGTACTTTATGTATAGCAAAGAAGGTGAGTTTTCTTAGTACACCTTCTTTTTCTGTTTCTTCCCTCATTTAACCATTTAATGAAAACTACCGTGCTTCAAACCCTGATCCAAGTATTGTGGAAAGTCCTTAAACTACTGAGTGTCTTTCATAGCCTCTCCATTCCATATATTAGTTGGTTAAATTGTATTCCCAGTGTTTTGCCAGGAGTTACGTTCTCTGACTTCTCACATGTTTCAGTATATCTGTGAAAGCTTTCTTATATAAAGAGTTGTTTAATCCTAGGTCAAGTTTCTGGCATTAAATGTGCTTTAGAAAGAGTGAGACTAGAGGCCAGACTTAATTTTTCTTTTATAGGTCCTTAATAGTTTTTTTTTTTTAGTGCCCATAAATATCTGAATCCAGGTAAATTTACTAGATTTTTATTTTATTACTAATTATTACTTATTAAGAATAATATTGGGAAATAATGTATTCTTTTCTGAATAAAAACTTTATGAGAAGGAAAAGCTCCAAGAAATTATTTGAGGGATGTCATTACCAGAAACTCATTTGCTACCTAAATCCTAGTCCTTGGGGGCTCTTTTGGGGAAACCGAGGTCTTTTGTAGATCCCCGATGAACTCACCTAACCAATTGTGTATGTGCCTCTTAACTTACACACAGTCGTAGGAGCAATAGACAGTTCAAGATCACACCAGCTTTCTACTTTGTTTGTTCAGTGACCCTGTCTCTGATTAAAAACGAAGATGAAGGAGAAGAGGAGGAAAGGAGGAGCAAGGCCTAATAGAAGTCAATCTCTCTCAGATTACTTTGTGTGCAAAACTGGGTAGAAAGAAATTGCCTCACTCCTTCCACTCAACCTGCTTTGTAAGACTGAAAGGGAGATTTATTCCTTGCAACAACTAATGACAAAGGAAAATACATCATTGGTTCCTTGTCTGGGAATTCCACTTAAATTTTGTTGGGAATAAAGCTTCCTTGCTTCACTCATGTGGCAACTCAGTTTAACCTTTACAAATGATTCTCCATGTATGTTAACCATTAAAAGACATCAAAGATACTACTGACTACAGAATCCCTCAAACTGAAAAGTACTATGCTCACTTCCTCAGCTGCACCATTAGAATCACTCTGGATTTAACTACCAAGTGCAGGCTTGTCCTGACTGCATCCTCTCTAGTTTAATGAAATGCATTAAACAACTTTCACCATCAGTAGTACCCAGGATTTCCCGGAGGTACTAAGGTAGGGTGTTGTTCCCTCATCAGTGCTACAGTAGTTCATCTCAGAGTTTGGGACATTTGCGACAAGAGTTTATGGAGCTGGCAGGACTGTGGCCAGAGGGAAGAATATCTGAATCAAGTTGGTGGCTTGATAATTGCCAGAGGTCAATATATGGCTTATCTCCTGATTCTTTTTTTCTTTCTGTCGTAGGTCATGAGTGACCATGAATATGCAGAGTGGCTGAGGAATCATTTTTTGGCTGAAACCAGTATTGACAACAGGGAAGAATTACTAATTGAATCTGCCATGAGACTGGAGAACAAACTAACATTACTTGGTAGGTAGAGTGTGCTACATTGCCTGAATAGGGAATTTTGAAAAACATTGGTTGTCTCTAAATATATCATTCATGAGTGCCTTTTTTTTTTCCTAGTTCGAGCTAATTAATACATGTGATTCTGCCTATTCTATTACAGTCTATACTCAGCTTCCAATCCATTGTATTTTGTTTTCCTCTGTAGTGAACTAGACTTCGTTGATGGGATTGACATGGTCATTCTTAAGATACAACATTAACACCTAACACAGAGTACACAGCCAAATAAGCATCATCCTGGTTTAAGAGAACAAAATTAAAATTTCTTGTCAGGCACTATACAATGTACTTAATATACATTGTCTTTTAAAATTCTCACAACAAATTTCCATCTTATTTAGAAGAAACAAAGCACAGAATTCAATGACTTCCTTAAATTCACCTACTAGTAACTAACAGTAACTAACCAAACAAAGCTCAGATCTACCTGGATTTAGGGTCCATGTTCTGCACTTACAACCCGTCTAATAAAAATCTGTTTCTCTTCTCCAACTTTCTGATTTCAACCCAGTTTCGTAACTGACACCACTTATGAACGGATGAGCTGCATCTTGGAATTATCTGAAAAACTTTAAACAATACTGATGCCTGCATCCCATCCCCAGGAATTCTGATTCACTCAATCTGTTGTGTGCCCTGGGTGGTGGACTTGTTAAAAGCTTCCTAAGTAATTCTGAGGACAGTCAAGTTTGAGAACCACTGCTTTAAATATGGATACCTAGATTCTAATAAAAGCACCAGCATATCAAGAGACCAGCTTCTGAGCTCCTTTCCTTTATTTAGGAGCAAAACCATGATCTCACTTAGTGTCTATCAAATAGAGTAACGATGCCGCCTCCTGAGTCATTTCTCCATGATGTAAGTAGTGCAGGTTCACGTTTCCTCATCAGCAATTCCTAAAGCAAAAATGTTTCATGGGTTTAATGCCAGAACTCACTTGGCAGCAAAAATCAGGCCTACTTTAACATCACACTAGGTATAGTATTTGTTATCCTAATTAGCATAAAACTTTGCTAGTTTTCATGTACAAGTATTAGTGTGCTTCATTAACAGGTATTGCAAAATAACATATGGGTACCATATTATCTTTTCAAAATATGAAAAACTTTTTAATTCCAAAATACAGATGGCCTCAATTGTTCAGAAAAGGACTTACATTATGAAAGAGCATTGCAGATTGGCGTTATACTTTATTGGCCAGAGCATCCTTTCCTTACCTTTGAGAGTTTCACAGAATTATAAAACTCATAGGACAAGCTTACAGAAATAATTGAATCAGACACTTCAATTTATAGATGAGAAAGCTAGACAAAAGAACAAGTAAGACTGATAAATCCACTGATCACTGAAGTTTCCCTTCCAAAATGTTACTTTGTGTATGGTGTCGCCTGGGTCTTTATACCTTGTTTGGATCTCTGCAGTCTACTGGAGCAGTCTGTACAACTCAGGATTGAACTGGCCAAGGTTGGGAGCCAGTTATAGACAAGACGAGCTTCAGCTGGCTTTGGTTTTTTTGTGAGTCTCATTGCAATTTGGTTATTCTTTGAGGTGCTACTGGCATTGAAGACCGGCTGCAGGAGGGAGTCCCTGAGTCCATAGAGGCTCTTCACAAAGCTGGAATCAAGATCTGGATGCTGACTGGGGATAAGCAAGAGACAGCTGTCAACATAGCTTATGCATGCAAACTGCTAGAACCAGATGACAAGCTCTTTATCCTTAATTCCCAAAGTAAAGTACGTATAATGAGACCAAATGAATCCTTTTGTTTTTTCAAAGTTAATAACACATTTGGAATTTAATTTATATAAGGAGAAAGCAAAGCTGGTAACCTTTAGTTTCTTGATATTTATTCTCTCCAGTGACCTAGCTCAGATTTGAGAGGATGCCACAGTTTTTCTAAGGCCTTGGTGGAAAATCATAATGAGTCAGAGGAATCATTGCTAAATAAAGTCATTAGAAGAAAGATTCTTTCTTTTTAAAATTTGTTTCCCCCTTCACACTGGATTATCCAAGATTTGACAAGACAACCCAAAATTAAAAAATATATTAAATCTTGAGACAGGAACCTACCTCCCTTTCAAGTTGAAGATGAGTGATAATTTCTATTGGAATCAGGTAAATTAATATTTTTATGTTAATTATAAAAAAACTCTCAGCATGATTATGCCCTCTAGTGGTAAATCTTAATAGTGCTCCTAAAAACAGAAAAGAAAAAAGTTGTTTTTAAAATTAGATATTTAGACCCAGCCTAAATTTTTGCCAGATTTTCCTTCCACTAAATTCTAGCATCAACGTTCCAATGACTTAAATGGGCATTTCATTTTTTTTTTTTTGTTTCAGAAGATTCCTATAGTGAGACCCTTCATGATCTATGCATGTTATTTATTGTGCTTTGAAAGCTTTCCTCTTCCTTCCTCCATAGTGACACTTAACCAGTAGCATCATTGCATTGCAGCAGCTTGTCATCTCTGAAATCTGAAATGTCCCTTTGGGTTGACATCTTGAACTAGTGTCCCAGGCTGCCCCATTTAGTTAATTGTGCTTTTATGATTAGGCCTCCATTAGTGCTAAGCTGAGTCATAACTTTTGAAGAAGGAGAGTTTTCCTTATTCAACACACAGTAGGTTCTCCTTCATTGTTGGCTGTGGCCTAGGCACCCAACACCACTAGCCAGCACCCGGTACTGGCAGAAAATTCTAGTCATTTTACTCACTAAAAAAAGATGTAGCTCGAGTGACTGATAAAACCAGGGCACAAGTGTTGGCCTGCCTCTGACCAGCCATGTGACCTTGGTGAGTAACTTCCACCATCCTCTTCTTCCTCGCCTGTGACATGAGAGCGATATCCATGTCAGGGAATTGTTGTGGGTATTAAGCGAGAAAATATAAATTGCTGAGCGATCCAGTGAACTCACATGAAAAACAGGAAAAGTAATCAGTTACTAGTGTTTAATTTTGGCTTAGAGATTTTTTAACATGAAGTTTTAATTTTATCTTGACTATAATTATAATACATGGCCATGATTAAACATTCAAGCAATATCAAACAATATAGAAAGCTATAAAGAAGATAATAAAACTTTCCCTAAAGGAAAATCTCTCTTGACACTGAGCATTCTTTCAGATGATTCCTGAGTCTGCCGACATGAGACCAGACACAGTATCTTATACCTGAGGGACCTGGAGCTCCCAGGGATGCCTGGCAGTGAAATGCTTCTCTTACCTGTGATAAGAAACTATGAACTCTGTCCTGAAGATCAGGGTGCAACACGGCCTAGTCGAGTTGCATAAGTCACCTTTTGCCCCCCACATAGGAATATGTGGTGATGTTGGCAATATCTGGGGACATTTTGGTTGTCACAACTGGTATCTAGGGAGTAGGAGCCATGTTACACAGGACAGCACACCAGAGCCAAGAATTATCTGGTTTGCATGTCACTTGTGCCAAGATTAAAAGACCCTGCCATAGACTGTTTCATTTCTAGGAAATAAATATTATAACCAGGAGGGTGAGTCAGTTTGTGTACACTGGAACAGTTTGCCTGTTTTTAAACTTTTAAAATAATTCATACTGGTTTTCTCTTTTTGTCTTTCTTTTATTTTTTTTTCATTTTAATTGATAACTTTTTAAAATTAAACTTACTTGTTAACTGAAATCTAAAAACATAATCTTTGATATATGATGTTTCAATACATGTTTACATTGTATAATGTTTAAATCATCTTAAACATACGTATCTTTTCAAATATTTATCATTTCTTCATGGTGGAAACTAGAAATCCTTCCAGGTTTTTGGGAAGCACAGTACCTATGTTACATATGCTGACTTAGAAATTTCTGTGAAAAAAAGAAAGAAAGAAAGAAAGAAAGAAAGAAAGAAAGATCGTTCTATGAAGAGTAAAATCAGTGATGTTATGAATTATGAAGTTTATTTTTAAATATCCAGTTTATGTTGGAAGGCATTTAAAACTACCAACTCAAGAAATATTTACTGAGTATCTGCCATTGCTAATAACTTTTTGCTATTAATAGCTGTTTCACATTGTATGTACACATCTCAGCTGTAGGGCATGCTGAGATGTGGCCCTACTCCTCCAGCCCATCTCTGCATTCACAGAAACACTATGGAAGAGCTGTTTTGAAAGTAACCAGCTATTCACTACCTGAGGTTGCCCCATTCAGCGGTTGCTAATGAATGACTATGAAAATTTTAGCCAGCTCTCCAACAGAACTCCAAGGCTAACTGTCTTTGCCTCTCCTTGCAAGGATGCCTGTGAGGTGCAGATGAGCATAATTTTGAAAGAACTTCAGAAGAAAACTCCAGGGCAAGCATCATTAAGAAACTGTTCCACTCAGCCTCCCATCACCCAGGACTCGGGACGACGGGCTGGACTCATTATTACTGGGAAGACCCTGGAGTTTGTCCTGCAAGAGAGTCTGCAAAGGCAGTTCCTAGAGCTGACTGCTTGGAGCCATGCTGTGGTCTGCTGCCGAGCCACCCCCCTGCAGAAGAGCAAGGTGGTGAAGTTGGTTCGCAACCATCTCCAGGTGATGACTCTAGCCATTGGTGAGTCAAGTGGAGTGGGACCAAGCCCTGGCTTCTCCCTTTCACACACACTGAAAGATTTTTCTGTCTGTCCTTCCTTCTGTTTACAACCGTATCTGCCCTCCCCTCACACCTTTTTCTCTCCCTTTCCTCCCTCCTTTCTCCCCATATCCCTTTTCTTCTTCTGCCTCTCTTTTCATCTATTTGACCATCTGCAATGATGATATGGAAAACAATACAATAGTCAGGATTCCTTGGGTTACATATCAGATTCTCAAACCAACTGGTTTAAGTAAAGTGAAATACTGAATCACAGGACTAAAAACCCCAGGATTCTACCTTCAAGCAAATTAAATTCAAGTCCATGCCTAATTCTCTACTAAGCAAATACTTATTGTGTTCTTTGTTTGTACCAGATAACTTTTTGGGGAACAGTGATGAAGGAGTACATAAAACGAACAAAGTTCTTTTTCTTAAGGAGCTTACATCAGGTAGAAGGATGGAAATTAAAGAATAAACAAAAATATAAATGTGGAAGATGTTAGATATTGACAAATGTTAGTGAAAAAGAAAAGTAGAGCAAAAAGGGTGCAAAACATTGAGAGAGTTTGGAACGGGTTGGTATTTTAAATGCAGTTTTCAGGGAT
>RJWT010030077.1:0-14755 GCA_004365215.1 Cuniculus paca | reverse complement strand
TTATCAGTCCCTACCTGGACCCCTTACATTTCTGCTTTTAAGCTTCCTGAACATGCCTTTTCTTCTTTGCTGCTGAGATTTTGCACATCTTGGAATCTCTTTTTACTTCTTTTACCCACCCTCTCCTGATTAATTCTCGTTCACCCTCTAAACCTTTTATACTGATCTCTATACTGTTCTGGACATGTCCACCCTTTACATTCCCATAATACCTTCTGTATTCCATCATAGAATTTATTGGATTTTTAACTCCCAGCTGACATTTGCTTCATGTCATGATTCCTTAAACAAAACTAGAGGCTCTTGGGGAACATCGTTGCATTCTCACAAAATCATAGCAACCTGCCTACATCTGTACCCATACTCTCTTCCTTCCTGTGAAAGTTGGTTATGTGCCTTAGCCCTGCTTGTGAGGTATGTTTATCAGTGATGTTGTTGTCATCGCTCCTTTGTACTCATCAGCACTGTGTACCTCAATAGCACTTGACCCAAGTAACCACTTTTTCCTTGAAAAATTATTTTATATGGGTATATTAGACAGAACAACCTCTTGGTTTTCCTCCTGATTTACTGCCAGCATTCCTCAGTCTCTTGTTTAACCTTTCTCTCTTTCTACATGTATGTATAATTTTTCAGCTGTCCTATCTATAATCCCTCACTAGGTAATCTCATCCCTTCTTTAAGCCTTAAATACTACCTACCCATATGTTCACTCACTCAGCCAGAATTTATTGAACATCTGCTACATGTCAAACACTGATGTAGTTACTCTTTAAAGCATGGTATTAAAAAATCAAAAACAACAACAACAAAACTCAAAAGTATCTGCTTTTGCACACACTGATGCCAGTGACTCCAAAGTTTATTCAACAAAATTAATCACTTAAAATGGAATTTTCTGCACATGATTGCTTTCTCAGTGCAAAAGGAACCTGGAACAGTCCCTGAAACTTACTTACTCTTTTTTGGCTGTCCAGGAGGAGAACCTTTTTTATTTTCTTGAACTGATAGGAGAGCCTGCCTTCCTTTATGTATGGATAGCACTTCGTATGTAAAGGACCTCTGTGTGTCTAGTGTTCACAGGAGCATTAGTAAACAAATGTGTAATATTGCTATGTCCTCCAGTGTGTAGATCTTTATGAACTAACTCCGTCCTCTTCATATAGATATGCACATTTTTAATTTTTAAAATGATGAATGCTACTTTTGTATCTTTTTTACTTTAGTATCTTTTATTATTTTATTACATCTAGTGGGAAAAATGTGACAGAGTACATAGCTTTATTTCATCCAGATCCTTCTTGGACCCTGTTATGCTTATTTTCGTAGTCATACAGCTACTGACCTCACTTAGTTTTTTTTCTTTGCCTTTTTCTTTCAGTCACCAGTAATGCATTTTAAAATAGCATTATAGTTAGAATGGAAGTCAAAATTACATGGAGTGGGAAAATAAATGTGTCCCATTTCCAAATAAAATTTTACAAATAACATTATAGGTTATTATAGTACTTGTTTTATTTCATTTGTACTTACTGTGTATATTATCATATTTCAATAAAATCACTACTCTGTAGGTAGGGATCAACTATTGAAGTCTGCATTTTAATTGTTTTTTATTGGTTATATCATTGACTAAATGTGCATATGTAAAAGAAAAAAATTGTTCAAAAGTTCCTTCTACACTTATCCGTGTTAAAATTCTCTTTTGTCACAGTAGTCATGATCTATAACATAAATTACTATATTCAGCTTAGTATTTATATTTGAAAATACTGTTCCATATCTAATTACAGAGCAATAAATTTTTTTCTTTGTTATTACCAAACTGCAGTTGTCAACTGCAGTTTTGTTTCAGTCTCCTGCAAACTAGTCTTTAGTCCATTGTAGGTGCTATCCTCAATTTCCTTTCCTTAGCTTCCCTAAATTTTGTTTTTATTATACAAAGCATGTGTTGCAAGGACAGCTCTGTTTCAGATTGCTAGGAGCTTAAAGTTAATAGTTTCTTGACATTTGCTGTGTCTTCTGGTGCTGCATTTTGTGACTCACTACGTATCTCTGGATTTTTCCTTCGTCTGAACTGAATGCCATCCTCGACCACTGCTCAATATCTTGGCTCTTCTGTCATCTGAATCCATTTTACTCCAACTTTTCTAGCTCCTCTAAACTGATTGACCCTGTTGTATAGTGTACACTTATGATACTATGTCTCAGTGTTTACCAAACTTCTTACCTGATGTTTATTGCCAAAGGTCAGGAAAGAGTTCCTCTGATGGCCTAGATCTAATTTTGATTCATTCAAATGAATTAGGTTGGTTTTCAGAACCCTGAGAAGCCCAAATACCAGGCAAAGATTCATATTTATTCTTCTGCCCATTTCTTTTACAGCTGAACAACGTAAAACACATTCATGTGTCACCCTGATTTCTATCCTCTGCTCATAATGTCCCTTTTCTTCTCCATTACTCACACCCCTTAATTAGGGATGGATACAGAAGGTTTTGTCCTTATTAGGACAAAACACTGCTTGGTTGGTTGGTTGGTTGGTTGATTTAACCTATCCTGGAACAGAAGTGATTGGCAGTAATGACAATCAAATGCAGCGCTGTTATTTGTGAGGCATATTTCATCTGTCTTTTTTCACAGTAATGTTACAGCACAGCCTGTCACGTGTTTGGATAAAGACTTCTTATAAAAACTTTGCAATTAAATTACTTATGCAGTTTTTGCAGTGTTGTGAAATTTATCTTTCTAAGATGCATACATAGATTTGAAATACAATTAGATATTTCCATCTTTTTCCAAAAATAAAGGAAAAAATGTTAGGAGGAGTCAGTGGGACAAAGAATTTTACCAGCAGTTTCTCATGAGGGTAGTCTTACAAAAAGTGCCCAGATTTTCTTTTAATCAATAATAAAATGTTATGGAAAATGTATTTTGGTTGCATAAGAAAATAGTTTAGTCTCTTGGAACATGTACCCAGGGTTATAAATGGTATTCTGTTAGTACAGTTGCCTTTTTGTTATAGGTTAACAGGAATTTGAAAAAAATATTCGAGAGGTCTCATACCCCTTTGTTCTTCCTTTCCTAATGTTAGTGTCTTACATAATTATAATGGTGTCTGAACCATGAAATTGACATCGATATACCACGAGACTGGCTCCTATTTTACTAGTTCCATGGTGGATTCGTGTGAGGTGGTGTTTGCTCTGTGTGAATATATAATTCTGTGCAGCTCTGTCACATGTAGTATATATAACTATCACTACAGTAAAGACAGACTACCACAAAGCACCCTCATGCTGCATCTTTATAGCTACCCGCACTGCCTCTACCACCTAAGCCTAGGTAGCTGTAATTACACCATTTCAAGAATGTCATGTGACATGTCATAGAAGCGTACAGTGTATAACTTTTTAAAATTCTTTGCCATGTACAGCAGCATTTGTGGTCCATTGAAGTCCCTGAATAGTTAATTTTTTATTATTGCTGGCTCAATGATATGAATGTAGTACAATTTGGCCATTGAGGGACATTTAGATTATTTTAGATTTTGGCTATTATGAAAAAAGCAGCTATGAATATTTGTGATAGTTTTGATGTGAAGATAGAAGATGTTTTTATTTCTCTAGGATAAATGCCCCACCTTTTGATGAAAATTGCATCAAACCTGTAGATCAGTTTGGGAAGAATTTATGCCTTTTAGATTTGTGATGAGTAAGCAGAGCAGGTCCCTTCAGTTTGTTTAGGTCGTGCTTCCCTCAGCATTTTGTAATCTTCAGCACATAGATCCTGATCATTTTCTTTAGAGCAGTTTCCACATAATGTTTGTGGTTAGATACATAAATGCAAGGGTGTGTGTGTGTGTGTGTGTGTGTGTGTGTGTGTGTGATACCATGAAACCTTGCTGAAGAAAACCTTATTCTATGAAGTTTTTTTTATTTTGTAGATTCCTTGTTTTTCACATACACAGTCATGTCATTTGCAAAGAAAAAAGTTTCATTTTTTCATTTTTAATCTGCATGTTAACTTTTTTTTCTTAACCTTATTGTGCTGGCTGTAACCAATAATACCAAACTGAGTAAGTATGATAAGACAAATTTAGGGAAGAAACATTCAGTCTTTTACTACTAATGTTAACTGTTGCTTGTAGGTGGTCTTTATCTATTTGAGGAAATTCTCTTCTGTCCCTAGTCAGCAAAGTATTTTTGCCAGAAATGGGTGTCAGATTTTGTCAACTACTTTTTTCCTGCGTCATTTGATAAACCTCTGTGTTTTCTTTTTTTGGCCTGTTGTCATTACACATTTCATGGATTGATTTTCAAATATTGAACCAGTCTTGCATACATGGAATGAATCCTATTTAATCATGGTATATAATTCATTCTTTGCTGGATTCACTTCACTAATATTTTGCTGAGATTTTTCACATCTGAGTTTGTGAGAGATACTGGTCTTCAATTCTAGGTTTTATTTTTGATTTTTTGTATTATCTTTGGTTTTGGGATGAGCTTAGTGTTGGTCTCATAAAATCAGTTGAGAAGAATCTCTCCTCCTGTGCTCCTGAAAGATTTGTGTAAATAAGTGTTAATTCTTTAAGTGTTTGGTAAAATTGTCTTGGCATGATACTACCTGGACCTGGGGAGGTTTTATTTCAGAACTTGTAAAATTACAACTTTAATTTCCTTAGTGATTACAAGACTATATTTAGATTACTTGCTTGAGATTTGGGGGTTGTAATTTTTGAGAAATTAAATCCATTCCAAGTTGTTATGTGCATAATGAAGAGTATTGCAATTAGTTATAGTATTTATTCTTTTCCTAGTTGCAGGATCTGTACTGATAATCTCTAATTTGGTACTACTTTTGTTGATTAGTACCCTCTCACTTTGCTTTGCTAATGTTATAATGACATTTTTTTCTTTTGAAATAGATTTTTATTTCATTGTTTCTAATTCTGTTGATTGGTGTTCATTTCATTCCTTCTGCTTGTTTTGAGTTTGTTTTGCTCTTCTTTTTCCGTGTCCTTATAATAAGAATATAGACTATTAATTTAAAATCTTTCCTAATGAAACCATTTAGTACTATAAAATTCTTTCTCAGCACTGGACTAGCTGTATCTTACAAAAAGTAATGTTTTCATTTCCCTGTATGTATTTCTGTGTTTCCTTTCTTCTTGGCCTGTGAGTTACTTCTTTTACTTTTAATTTTTATTAGCACATTGGCAGTACATATTAATTATATTTATCATGAGGAGTTGGTACAAGTATGTAGCATATTATGATTCTTTTGTTTGTGCCCTACTCCTCTTGTCCCTCCCTGCTCCTTCCATCTCTTGGTGCCCTTCCTATTTGCAAAAACTGTCTCCACTTATTTTTTCAGGTTTTTTTTTTAAACCCCCTTCCTTTCCCTTCCTTCCACCCTCCTCTATCTCTTCTCTTCCTTCTTGTTAGAAAAAAATCTTACTTCCTATTATCTGTGTATTATTTTCCTCTCTCTCTCTCTCTCTCTCTCTCTCTCTCTCTCTCTCTCTATATATATATATATATATATATATATATATTTTAATTTGGAAGAGAATAAAACCAAACAACATAAAACAGAATAGAGTCAATCAAAACAAAGCAGTGATCATGATTCAGGGATTCAAAACAAGATAATAAGAAATCAGTAATGACTACCATAATGCCTCTTGTTATCTTCAAAGTAGCTACCTATACCATCAGACATGATAAAATCAAACAGAACAAAACAGTATAAAATCAATCAAAAGCAAAACAGTAAAAACAATACAGGACTTTGAAACAAAATAATAGGAAATCAACAATGGCTACCATAATATATCTTGTTATCTTTGAAATAGCTGCCCATACCATCAGATATAATAAAATCAAACAAAACAAAACAGAACAATGAAAATGATACAGGGCTTAAAAAGAAGATAATGGGAAATTAACAATGGCTACTGCCTTCCCTTGTTAGACATTTCCTCCTCTTTCACTTTCACAGTATCTATTGTGTATTTTGAATCCCACTAACTCCTTCAGTTTTTTATACTAGGGAGATGACATGATGTTCACCCATGTAACTCTGAACCATTTCAGCCATGAGCATGATCTCCAGTTGCATCCATTTACCTACTAGAGCCTTGAGGTTATCCTTCTTTATAGCTGGGTAGCATTCCATTGTATAAAAATGCCATATCTTTCTTACCCATTCTGCAGTTGCTGGGCAAGCTATCCCTGCTTTTCTCTGGTTCCCTGTCACATGGAGCATTGTTTTCTCTCTGACTTTCAGTCTATGAATTTCCTTTCAAATTAAATGTGTTTCTTGTATAAAGGATATTGATGGATCCTGTCTCCTGATCTACTCTGCCCGTATTGCTTTTCATTGGTGTATTGAAGTCATGTAAATTAATGGTTACAGCAAGTGTGCACTGGCTGATCTCTGCCTTGCTATTTTCCTGCCATTGGCTCCCTACTTTTCCCCTCCATTCAGTTGCTTGCCCTGCTTGCTGATCCTCCTCTGCCACTGTTCTTGGAAATGTGGTCATTTTTCTCTGTCCCTAGAATGTCCTCAAGTATTCTTTGTAGGGTTGGTTTGATGGTCATGAATTCCTTCAGTTGTTCATTATCGTGGAAGTATCTTGTTTCTCCATTAATTTTGAAAGATAGTTTTGCAGGATACATCAATCTGGGTTGAAAGTTGTTTTCTTTCGGGACTTGAAATACTTCATTCCAACCTGCCCCAACACTCCCCTCTTTTTTTTTTTTTTTTTTGTCTTTTTGAAACAGGGTCTCACTATGCAGTCCAGGCTGGCCTTGGGCTCACTTTGTAGCCCAGGTTGGTCTCAAACTTGCAGTGATCCTCCTGCCTCAGCCTCCTGAGTGCTGGGATTACAGGAGTGCACCACCATGCCTAGCTCACCTCTTCTTGACCTACGGTTTGTGTTGAGAAGTCTGCTGTGATTCCAATGAGTTTTCCTTTATTGGTCATCTGTTTGTTTTCTCTAACAACTTTTAATATTCTGTTCTTATGCTGAATTTCTGGGATCTTGATTATTATATGTCTGGGTATAGATTGATTTTGGTTATGGCTAACTGGAATTCTGTATGTCAGGTCCTTTTCCCATGCTTGGGAAGTTTTCTGCTATTACTTCTGTAAATAGTCTTTTTATGTCATTTGCATTGACCTCTGCTTTTTCACTGACCTATCACCTTAAATTATTTTTCTTTGAGTCATCTTGCAGTTGTTGAATTGTCATTTCCTGGTTCCTTGTTATTTTCAAGGGATCTTTCCTTTTGCGATTGCTAGCTGCAAACCTGTCTTTAAGGTGTGAAAGTTTATCTTCAGTGTCTTAAAAGTGGTTTTGCCAGCTTCTAATGGAGGTTTTAATTTCCTGAATATCTCTTTGAGTCTGTTTCATGCATTCTAAGTCATTCTTACATTGTTCATTCAAGGCTTCCCTCATTGTCCTATGCTCTATTTTTTAACTCTATATCTTCTTTAGATATGCTCAACAAGTCTTTTATTTTATTTTTTCATTTCTTCTTTTACCTGAGTATTTCTGATCTAATTTCATTTATAGCCTCATGAAGTTGTTTCTTTACTTCAGTTGCCATCACTTCAGAAACTTCAAGTGTGTGACTTCCAGTCTCTTCCATGTTTACATCTCCTGGACTTGCTCTGCATGGGTAGGAGGCCAGAGATGGCCTTTTACTTCTTTGTCTTGACATCTTCTTGCGTTCTTCGGGACAAGCAGGTTGTGGGGTCCCAGGCACTTCCTGCACTGGCTGCACTTTCTCTGAGGCATGGCTTGCCGGTTCTCCCAGTCAGTGCTGGGTACGGTACCTGATGGTGGCCAGTGGGTGCATTGGTGCAGGGCTGGCTGCTTTTTCCAGCCTGTACTAGTTACCTGTAGGAAGCTCCCTGATGATGACTGGTGTGCGCGCAAGGGTGAGGCTGGCTGCTGCTTCTGCTGACTCATACTGGTTATGGGCAGGAAGCGTCCCTGATGGCCTTTATTTATATTTTGAGTTTCTTGTATATGACAGACCATGCAGTATTTAGGATTGTGTGTCTGATTTATTTCACTTGACATTATGGTCTCAAGATGCATCCATTTACCTATGAATGAGTGCTTTTCTGTTAGTTATTTTGAAGTATGTTGCTCAATTACTAAGTGAAAATTTTCCTTCTTTCTGTTACAGTTTCTAATTGTACTCCATCAGAGTTAGAGAATAGACCGTGTCTGGCTTCTGTTATTCTAGCTTTGTTCCTGTTTCTTTTTCTTTTTTTAATTTTGAAGAGGATACAACCAAGGAAAATAAAACAGTAAAACCAAATAGAAGAAACTAGAGTAGGTGATACAGGACTTCACAACATTACAAAGTCAACAATAGTTACCATAAGGCCTTTTGTTGTCTTTGAAATAGCTGCGGATACTTTCGGACATAGTAAAAATCAAACAGAACAGAATAGAATACAAACAATAAAAACAAAACAATGGATACAATAAAAGACTGCAAAACAAGACAATAGTAAACTCAAAAGGGCTACCATATATATCTCAATATTGTTGAAATAGCTGCTCATGCCACCAGGTGTAACATAAACAAAGCAAAAGAGAATAAAACCCAACCCAACAAAACAATAAACAGTGTAGGACTTCAGAGCGAGATTATAGGGAATTAATAATGGTTACCACTCTCAAGAAGACCCCCCCAGATGCCATGCTGTGTACGGCTATCTTCTGAATAAGTGATCAGACCGCTGGTCCTAGACCTGCAAGGTCAGTGAAACACCAAAGCACCACAGGCTTTCACTTGCGTTTCAGCTTAATAACTATCATCAGAGCCTGTGTTTCTCTGAATCCACTGGTCACTTTGTGGGGTGGGGGTTTGACACTTGTTTGCCAGCCCAAGAGCCAGAAGGAGCTGGGATCTAACTGTCCCCATGCCAGTGGCAGCCCACAGGGAATGGATGTCCCGGTCCAGTCAGCAGCCTGCACATGGCGCTGTTTCCAGTGGGGCAGGTCTAGTTCTCCCTCCCCGTAGTCCACACTGATGCTGACCCATGAGGAGAGGCTTGGCTCTGGATTTCCCCATCCAGGCAGTAGCCCACACATGGCCTGTTCCTGTTTCTTTGTTTCATTTTTGTTTCTGTTATTTGACCTTGACACAGAATGTGATCTGCTCCAGTAATTATTGCCTGGGTGCTCTACAATATTTGTATTCTTTCTTCTTAGGTGGAGTGTTATGCTCTCCTAAAGCAGAATGCCGTATAAATATCAGTTACAACTTGTTGGCTCCTAGTGTTTCAGATTCTTTCATCTCTTTGCTGATTCTTTAGTATTTCTGTCAGTTATTGAAAGGGAAGGAGGAGGTATCGAAATCTTAATTGGATATATGGATTTGTCTATTTTGAAGCTCTGTTGTTTCATGCATACACATTTAGGACCACTATATATTCTTGACACAATTTTTTTTATGATACTATCACATACGTCTTTGTCTCTGTTTTTTTTTTTTTGCTCTGAATTCTACTTTATCCAATATTAATATAGCCACTTTTGACTTATTTTCCTTTCAGTACTGAAAATTGAACCCAGGGCCTCACATACACTAGGTGAACACCCCACCACTTAGTTACGTCTCCAGTTGTATTTCATTTTTATGTTTGAGATAGTGTCTCACTAAATTTCCCAGGCTGATCTAGAACTTGTGATACTTGTGCCTCAGTCTCATATGCCACCATCCCTATCACATGTGTTTTTGTATTTGGAGAATGTCCTGTGTGTAGCTGAGAAGAATGTGTATTCTCATGTTGTGGGGTGGAACACTCTGCAGACATCTATTAAGTCCATTTGTTCAAAAGTTTGGCTCAGTTCTAATATTTCATTCTCAATATTTTCTATAATTGATCTGTCCTTTTATAACTGGAGTATGGAGATTCCCCCAGTATAATTCTATTAGTGCTTACTTGATTTTTCATGCATATAAATATTTGTTTTAAATAGTTGGGTGCACTGGTATTTGTTGCATACATATTTATGATTGTTATCTCTTCTTGGATTGTTCCTTTACAAGTATGTAGTGACTTTCTTTATCTCTTAATCGCTCTTGGCTTGAAATTTACTTTGTCTTCAAGTAGAATAGGTATCACAGGTTTTTTCTGGGTTCCTGTTGCATGGAATATTGTTTTCCATCCTTTGACTTTCAATCTATGAATTTCTTTTTCAGTTCAATGTGTCTCTCGTATGCAGTATATCACTGGACCTTGCATCTCGATCCATTCTGCCAGTCTGTGTCTTTTGATTGGTGAATTGAGACCATTAACATTGATGGTTATAACTAATCTGTTTTGACTTATTTTTGTCATACTGTTTTCCTGTTGTTGACTCCCCTTCTCCCCCACCCCACCTGCTATTTAATTGTTTGCCTTACATGCTAGATTCCTTCTGTTGGGCTCATGGAGTTGTATTCCTTGTTATCTCTTTCTAAAATGTCCTTAAAAACATTTTGGAGTGCTGGTTTGGTGATCATGAATTTCCTCAGATGTTCTTTGTCATGGAAGTATCTTATATTTCCATCAGTTTTAAAAGATTAACTTTGTGGGGTGCATCAATCTGGGTTGAAGGTTGTTTTCCTTTAGAACTTGAAATACTTCAATCCAAGCTCTCCTTCACTTGAGGGTTTATGCTGAGAAGTCAGCTGAGATTCCAATGGGCTTTCCTTTATACGTGATTTCTTTCTTTTCCCTAATAGCTTTTAAGAGTCTCTTCTTGTGTTGAATTTCTGGAATCTTGGCCATGATATGCCTACCTGTAGATTTTTTTGATCGTGACTAATTGGAATTCTATATGCCTCACTTCTCTGTGTATCAAATTCTTGTTCTCTACCAGGGAAGTTTTCTGCCATGACATCTGTGAACAGTTTTTTGTTTGTTTGTTTGTTTTTTTATTTAATTTGTGCTGTGTCCTGCTTCTTTATTGATTCCCATCAATGTTTACTTTTTTAGTTTTTTTATTTTAAAGAGAATAAAACAAAACAGAACAAAACCAATCAAAACAAAAGAGTGAAAGCATTACATGACTTCAAAACAAGACAATAGAAAACCAACAATGGCTAGTAGGTCTCTTGTTTTCTTCCAAATAGCTATCCATACCATCACACACAATAAAATCAAATAAAACAAAACAGAACCAATCAAAACAAAAAAATGAGAGCATTACAGGACTTCAAAACAAGATTATAGGAAATGAATAACAGCTACTATAATGTCTCTTGTTTTCTTCGAAATAGTTGTCCATACTATCACACATAATAAAATCAAATAAAACCAATCAAAACAAAGGAATGAAAGCATTACAGGACTTCAAAACAAGATAATAGGAAATGAACAGTAGCTACCATAATGTCTCGTTTTCTTCAAAATAGGTGTCCATATCATCACACATAATAAAATCTAACAAAACAAAACAGTAAAACTAATCAAAACAAAAGAATGAAAACATCATAGAATTTCAAAACAAGATAATAGGAAATAACAGTGGTTACCATAATGCATCCCGTTATCTTCAAAATAGCTACCCATACCATCAGACTCAGTAAAGTCTAACAAAATAAGACAGAATAAAACTAAATTATGAAAACAATGTAAGAATTCAAAACAAGATAATAGGAAATTAACAGTGGTTACCACTTTCCCTTTTTAGGCATTTCCTCCCCTGTTACTTTCATAATGTATATTCTGCTTTTTGGATCCCACTAACTCTTCAGTTTGTTATGCTAGGGAGATAACTTGGTGATCACCCGTATGAGTGGAAACCATTTCACCCATGAGCAGGATCTCCAGTTGCATCCATTTACCTACAAGAGCATCCAGATTATCCTTCTTTATAACTGTGTAGCTTTCCATTGTATCAAAATACCTTATCTTTCTTATCCATTCTGTGGTTGATAGGCAAGTTACCCTTGCTTTTTTCTGGTCTCCTGTTGTGTGGAACAATTGTTTTCTCTCCTTTGATTTTCAGTCTGTGAATTTCCTTGCCAGTTAAATGTGTTTCTTGTATACAGTATATTGATGGATCTTGTTTCTTGATCTCCTCTCCCTGTGTTTCTTTTCATTGGTGAATTGAGGCCATCTACTTTAATGTTTACAACCGGCATACCTTGGTTCATCTCTGCCGTGCTATCCTCCTGCTGTTGGGCCTTAATTTTTCCCCTTCATTCAGTTGCCTGTCCTGTTTGGCAGTCCTCCTCTGCTGCTGTTCCTGGAACCATGGTCATCTTTATCTGTCTCTAGAATATCCTTCATTACTCTGTAAGATTGGCTTGTGGTCATGCATTCTTTCAGTTGTTCTTTATCATGGAAGTATCTTATTTTTCCATCAATTTTGAAAGATAGTTTTGCAGGGTACATCAATCTGGGTTGGAAGTTGTTTTCTTTCAGAATTTGAAACACTTCACTCCAAACTCTTCTTGACTTGATGGTTTGTGCTGAGAAATCTGCTGTGATTCTTACTTGTTTTCCATTATAGGTGATCTGTTTCTTTTCTCTAACAGCTTTTAATATTCTGTTCTTGTGCTGAATTTCTGGAATCTTGATTATTATATGTCTGGGTGTAGATTTACTTTGTTTATGGCTAGTTGGAGTTCTGTAGTCTAGCTTAACTGCATGCCAGATCCTTTTCCCATGTTTGGAAATTTTTTTGCTATTACTTCTGTAAATAGTCTTTTTATTTCATTTGTGCTGACCCTTGCTTCTTCACTGATACCTAACACTCTTAAATTATTTTTCTTTGCATCATCTTCAGTCATTGAATTGTTATTTCCTGGTTCCTTATTATTTTGAAGAGATCTTTCCTTTCACAATTGCTAGCTGTGATCCTGTCTTCAAGGTCTGAAAGTCTATCTTCAATCTCTTTCAAGCAGTTTTGCCAACTTTCCATTGACTTTTTAATTTCCTGGATATCTCTTTGAATCTCTTTCATACATTCTAATTCTTTTGTAAATTGTTAATTCAAAGTTGCCATCATTTTCCATTATGTTTGTGATTTCTTCTGTTACCCAAGACATTATTTAGGTTGTGATTACTTTTACAATCTCATGAAGTTGTTCCTTTATTTCAGTTGCTATCATCTCGGAGATTTCAGGTGTGTGACTTCCATTTTCTTCCATGACTGTCTCCCAGACTTGTTCTGTGTGGGCTGGAGGTCTGAGACTGCCTTTTGCTCCTTAGTCTTGACATTCTCGTCAAGCCAGTGTTCCTCCCAACAAGCCAATTTTGGGGTCCCAGGCACTTTGCACATTGACTACCCCTCTGTGGTGTGGGGGAATGGGACATGCACCTGGGTTTCTCTGAACCCAGGTTCCCAGCAATGACCATAGCATCATGGAGTTAGCAGGGCATGGGGTCAGCTTCTCTTGACTGGTGCAGGTACACTGAGGTTTCCCCGATGGCCAGGGGTGCGTGGTGGTTGGGCTGCTTCTCAGTCTGCATGTCTACACTGGGACTCCCCGCAATGGCGGCAGGCACACAGGGTGTGTTTGTCTGATTCTCCCGGTGGGTACTGGCTGCCCAAAGGAAGCAAGGGTCTCCAGTGGCTTGTAGGCACACAGAGTGTATCTGGCTGTGTCTCCCTGCCCATGCTGGCTGCCCACAGGAAGCAAGCCTTCAGATGGCAGCAACAGGCACATGGGTGGATTTAGCTGCCTGCAGTCAATTTTAAGTTATTCTTCTTTACCTCATCTAACAGCTGCTGGATTGATTTCTCATGATCCCTTGCTAGTTTTGAGAAATATTTCTATTCCTGGTTGCTAACTGCAAGCTTGTATTTAATATCTGAGATCCTGTCCTCACATTGGCCTAATCTGCTTTGTGTACTTTCAGTGGAGTTTTTATTCTCCTGGATATCTGCTTGCATCTGCCTTATAAATTCCATTTCCTTCCTATGCTGAGCATTCATGGTTTACATAATTTTCTTAAGCTTGTATATTTTTTGTCTGTGTCTGCTCTAGAGTCACTAAGCATAGTTTCATTGTAGGTACCATCTGTACACTTACCTGAGGAATTATTTCTGATTTGATTTTTTTTAGATCTTCCTTCATTTGCCACTTCAGAGAGACCAGGTGTGTGGCTTTTGGACTGTCCAGCATTGTTGCCCCCTGAGTTTGCCTTTGGTGAACTGAATGTCTGGGGTTGCATCTTAAGTGTCTTCTCATTTTATTTTCTTTTTCAAGTTTAATTCCAAGGTGATGCTTGTAAATTGCCTATGCTGAGTTGCTTTATTACTACTATTTAAAACCCTTAGGAAATGAATACTCCTCTGAGGTATCTTCCAGAATTAACCTGGTTTTGGGGTTTGGAGTCTGTTGCAAGATCCTATCTCTTCAATTTTTTGGGAATGAGAAGTTGCTCCCTATTTATCCCAATCTCAGGTTGTTTGGCACTGTGCCACAGCATTTTTTGTGACCCTTAGTCAATCTCAGTCTTCGAATACCAGGAAGAACAACTGTTTAGAATAATTATGTCAACTTCTGCCTATAGTGGTATCATCAGCAATGACCGTAGCATCAGACAGCCTAGAAAATAACAAACCAAGCTATTAATTTGCCACCTTTAACCACATGAGCTAAATTTATCGTTATGTAACAAAATCTAAAACAAACCAGCAAATTATATGCAGTGTACAAGTCCTTAATATGTCAATTTTGTCCTCAGGGGTTATAATTTAAAATGGGTTAGGGAGAAAATA
>RJWT010030076.1:0-14740 GCA_004365215.1 Cuniculus paca | reverse complement strand
AGCTGTTTGGGAGCTTGCTCTTAAAGAACAAGCGAATATGCTCTTCCTCTATCTTCTGCTTTTCCTTTTCTTCTTCTCTTGACTCTTCTCATTTGGAAGAACATCAGGGATGGAGAGTTACGTCAGTTAGGAATTTGACTCCACTATCATTAACAACAAAACTGATGGTGACTTAACACGTGAGGAAGATTTGTCTCACAGAGCAGGGACACTGCAAGTAGGAAACATCTCTATGACTGTTTTGTTCTTTTCCTCATGACTACAAAATAGCTGCCACACTTCCAGACATCACATTCTGTTAAGACCAGAAGAAGGACGTGAGATAGGAAGAGGTGAAGCTGTGTAAGTTCCTCTTACCAGGGGGAGCAAAACCTTCCAGAATCTCTCCCCCTTCCTTATCAGAAGACTTACGCTGAACTTCCAGAACTGTGATACAAGGCCATCATTAGTGAGAAAAGCATCTAGCTAAAGGGAGCCCAAGCATCGCTAAAGGAAAGAAGAAAAAGAAATAGGCTGGGAATCATTTGGAACGACCGATAGTATCTGTCAAACTAAGTTTTTTGTCTGACTTTTGTTGTTGCTGTTTCTTCTCAAATTCTTCCCTTGTCTTCCCTACAGCTTAGTCTCCTGTTAGGAAAGAGGTAGAATGGACTAAAGTGGTGACATGAGGCATGTTTCAGGAGTACAGATGGCCTTGAGGAGCTCATAACTGTGCAATGGAGCAAAGCATGTGGATGAACATGAAATAGACCACCTCTGTCGGAGCAGAGGGACACTTGAAGCGAGCTTGGTGGGCTGGGGACGTCACACCCGCTACTTTTGCAGATCTGAACCCCTCTTGTTCCAATCCTGCCTCACAAACAACAGAATTCCTCACAGATCACCCGTTAGCAGGTCATCATGGAGAAACATTGTTTATTTCCATGTCTACAGAGCAAAAAATACAGCAAAGACAGCGTGACACTCACAAACATTACAAATAACACTCAAATGCTGCCTGCTACACACATCCTTAAAGGGTGTAATCTGAAAATCATTACGACCTTGACTAGAATTCATGCTACGATCATTAAAATAGCAAATTCCACCCCCCACAAACACACACCAGGAGGCCAGGCTTATAGGCCTGTCGGGGACTCTGTCTTCTGCTGCGCACTGGGAGGTGGCCAGGAGGCCCAGGGCACTAGCGGCTGCCACTCTCACTTGAACTGCTGCTGTCAGATGACTCACTGCTGTCGCCCCTCCTAGGGGAGCTAAGCCTCCGGTAAGAATAGGGTCTTCTGTGACCCCAGAAGCCTCTCCTTTGTGACCCACCCTTACCTCGTACAGTGTCATTCTGTCCGTGGGACACGTACGGATTCTTCCTGCTCTGTGTTATCCTATGCCCCTCCCTGGGGGGGCCTTGGCGGGAACCGATTTCATTTTTTATTTCATTATCAAGATCATGAGAAGGAATAATCAGGCTCTGGCTTTCACCCTTACTAGAAAATTGGTGCTTCTCACTTAAGGCCGCTTGGTTTCTACCAGCGGGTTCTGTAGCTTTTCTAGCACTGCCTTTGCTGTGCTTGGGGATTTCATTGTGAGGGACGCTTTCGGAGGCGACACCGCCGCCTCCTTTGATTTGTCCTTTGAAAGGTACACTTGGATAGTGAAGGTCTATTTTCCCTCCGTGAGCATTCTGGCTGCCAGCGTCCACTCTCTTTCCTTCTTTCCCCGGGAGGTCCCTGAAGTTGGTACTGCCCGTGATGTCACTGCTGCCCTCCCCGAGGCTCGCTGCAGCTGCCCCTGCCTCCTTTGCTGTCCCAGCCCTGGCCGAAAGGGCATTGTCACTACCTTCCTCTCTCTCTGGGGTCTCACTAGGACCCAGGCCCCTCGTGTCAGTGTTCCCAGTCTCAGCTTTACTGGGCACTAAGAGCCCTGTTTGTCTATCTGTGCTTTTTAGGTCAGGACCAACAGCTTCTCCTTTGCCAGGGATGTCCTTAAAAGGTTGGCCATCCCCACTGAAAGGAGAGATGTCATTGTCCCCTCTCCCTTGGAGACCCGTATAGCCACTGCCTTCGAAGTCACTGGGGATTCTTCGCGCTTTGGAGCGCTGTGGTAGGTAGTGAGTGCTGCGTCGAATGTGCCAAGTACTTTTGCTCTCTACTGGGCTATTCCAGACGCGTGCACCTGGTTGATGATTCTTCTTACCTTGGGAGTGGGCTTTAGCATAATTGACATCTGCTGGCATTTTGCGTGGAACGTTTCTAGGATTCTTCTCACTGTCTTGTTCCTCCCACTGTCCTGTCACTGTCATCAGCCTCATTACGCCTTGAACCTTGTGTCTGACGAGAGCTGTGCCATACTCTTCTTGGACGTGTGGGCTCCTCACACTATCATCTCCATCCTTGGCCCCTTTGGGGCCAGTGGACTCAAGATACGTGGGCACCATTGGGTCCTTGGGGGCTTTCCCTTTATGAATGGCTCTATACTCTTCCTTCAGAGCTTGTCTGTCTGGGGATTTACTACTTTGTTTATTCCCATTGGCTTCAGAAAGGGACAAAATTTTCTCACTTTCCACAGCAATACTTTCATGAGATGACAGCTCTTGGTTTCTTCTCTTGTCAAAACGATGAAGAGCAGCATCATCTTCGCTTTTTTCTTCCTGCTAAAGTACAATTTTTCAATATCAAGTGATTATTTTATGTTACATTTTCAAAATCTGCTAATTCTTAGGCAATACATAGAAAACAAGCATCGTATAGTTCATAAAAAGAAGTTGTTAATTCAAGAGAGATCCATGGGTGGAGATCATTCTGGAACTGCCACAACAGATTTCACAGAGAAAGAAGCACAAACGAGGCCTGAAAGATGGGTAGGGTTCAAATGTGCCAAGGAAAGTGGTGAGAATCTTTCAGGAGTAAGTAGCAGAGCCCAGTGTTTGGAAACAGAATCAATGAAAGATAATCCAAACCAACCCATAAGGATGGACTGGACAGTTTCTAAAGAAGAGAGCAAGAAATTAATTTGGAAATACAGATTAGAGGCAGATTTTGAAGGAGAATCAGAATTTAAGGGGAGTGTAATTAAAGAATGTGACGCTCATTTGAACAGTGAGTCACTGTAAGTGAAATGAATTTCATGTTCTTAAATTATTCTTTCTCCCCCTCCCTACTTCACTGTGGCCCCTGACTGTCAAAGGTATAGCTATTCATCTGCCTAGAGGAAAATACTGTTCCTTTCCTTTATTTTTCTTGTTTTGTTTTAACAGAAAATCTACCAATAGAAGAACCTAGGTAATACTGAGCTTCTGATTTTCAAACAAAACATTTTGCAGAGATTTGCCATTCTGATCATCATCTGGAAAAGGATTCATGAATTTCCTTTTCTTTCTCCTGTGCTGTACAAGACGAATCCGATGGTCTCGATGAGTCATTCTCGGTTTAACGCTTAGCAGAATTATCTGGAAGACTTGCTAAAACAAAGATTGTTGGGTCTGATGGCCATGGTTTCTGACTCAGTGGGCTTGGGGTGGGGTCTAGAATATTCATCTAGACAGGTTCTTGGATGATATGGCCATTGCTGGTCTGGGGCTATGTTTTGAGAAGATTTCTACATTTCTGTTCTAGATCAGAAATTTTGCAACAGCGGTCTAAAGAAGAAGATTCCCTGGGAGAAAAATGAATGGAAAAGACAAAGCAGTGGACAATAAAATGTCTACAAATGCATGCTCACGCACGTGTGCACGCATACACACAGCTGAGACACTGTCCCTCATTGTCTGAGGACTGCGTGTCCTCCTCTCTTCTGTGATGGAAGCTGGGGTCATGCCTGTAGTGTCTGGTAGGTAGTGGATGCAGTAAGCCACACCTTGATGCCCCTTTAGGGAAAGTGGGGGAGTGATGGCCTCAGCATGCTTCCTTAAAAGAGGCTGGAGGATTTACTAAAAGGATTAAATTACTTAGATAACCCTGAGTTTATACAGACTGAAAAGAATTTATGGGCACTGGCTCATTCCTCTCTAACCCCCTGTATTAATCTTTCCTCTAAGATCTTAGACACAAGGGCAAGTGGGCACAGAATAATGACCATACTTTCTTTCCAACACCAAAGCATAGTGTGAGTGAGACTTCACAGGACCACTCCATCAACCTATGAACTTGTAAGTGACAAAAAATCTAAGAGGTACTTATTGAGTGGTTGAGTTATATAGGAAATTGAGTGGGTGCTGCATGTTCCTAGCAGCATCTCATGGCCTACTGATGGGCATTCTGCAGGGACATTGAAAGACAACCCACCTCTTGTTATGTCCCTGTGCCCAGACCCATCCCTTGGCTGTGGCCGTGAGATCCTGTATCAGCCCCAGACTCTGAAATGACCTTGTTAGCCCTAGGCACATAGCATCTATTACCTTCTGTAACCCCATTTTTACCAATCCAGCCTAATTTTATCTTGTCTTTTCTGGCCACACTTCAATCTCATCGTGTGAGCATCTTCCAGGATCTGTTGATTTAGGATCTGTTGAATAAATGAGAGGTCCCCAATGGAGAAAAAGAAAAAAACCAGCTAGAATCACAAGCTTTGGGGGAGAGCATGTAAGGAAGATAGTGAAAAAGATGGAAAAACCAGATTCAGGAAGCCAGGGTGATAGGAAGCAGCATCAGCATTGTGGGAAAGAGCAGACAAGAATTGCCAGATGGTTTTCTTAATCTCTTTCAGTCCAGCTCTCACTGGAAGAAACTGTATCATGAAAAAAGAACAGGTGTTAGAATCAACTGCCCATTTCTGCAATTGGGTGACCTTGGGAGCCATTATTTTACTTCTTTGAGCCTGGACATTTTAGCTATAAATTAAGAAAAGTGATACTTACCTTTCAAAGGATTTTTGGAAGAATGAAATGATTTTATTACATGATCTAATGCATGTAAAACATCTAGCATGTCTACATTAAAGCAAATTCCACATAAGTGACCATAAACATTATTTCATACAGAACCATGCCAAGCTCTTTATGGAAAGACAGCTTGCTTTCCTGCACAGTGTCAGTGACAATTACTTGAATCCGGGTGCACAGGTGTGTCTAGATTTCTCTAACATGGCCATAAGGACACCTAGAAGTGCACTTGTTCTCGACCCCTTGGTCCCTGGACTGCCTGACTGTTGCCCTCCGGCTGGGTCTGTAGGCTTGTGGTCCCTGACAAAGTGCTATCTAAAGTGGATTTCATTTTCTCTCCTTCTTTTCCCACTTCCTTTTCCTCACTTCTCCCTTCCCCTGCCTCACATAGAAGTACTGTTCTATTCGGAGGACTGCCTGTTTTTATACACATCTCTTATTAACCTCTGGGAGTTTGGGGAGAAATTGTTGAATCAGCTCACACCTGAAACTGAAGATAAAAATGGTTTCTGGGATTGCACTCTATTCTTATGAAGTGTGGTGACACACAGTCAGCAAAAGTGCAACTTGCAGAGATTGCGAGATAAAATTTAAAATGATTGATCTGGAGAAGTTAAGGCACAATTAGTCATTTTTTATATTGCCAGATGTATTCTGAAAAGACTTTAAGATTTGGCTATGAGAAGACAAGAAACAAGCTTTGTTGTGAGTTATTTGTGAATAAAAAGTATTTTAAATATTTAACTTAGTTTAGGTCACTGAGTCTTAGAAAGTTTTACGTGGACCTTTATATTTCCATTGCCATCAAGTTCATTAATTCATTGCTAATGAAACCTTTTGAATAAAACAGTTGGCAAGAAATTCAGTAAACTATAATCATCCCTTCTTGATTTTTTTTCTCCCAAGCCAGAAGTAGGAAGTTTTATTTTTGATGCTTCTACTAGTTTTAAAAGTGTAGCATGTCTACTGATGAATTTCATTATGAGACTGAATAGAACTCTTTCATAAAGGAAAACATGAAACAATGTTTGGGCTATGCTATGTGATAGCTAATCGTTCTAACTATGTATTGGGGAAAATATTTAAAAATCGGCAAACTTCTCTGCCTTTGCTCGTGTTAGTGACTTCTAACGGCATTGCTGGCTGCCTGAGGGCTCCAACTCAGCTGGCCGCCCTGCTTTCCTGTAGTCTACTTTTCTATTTCCAGGCCTTGGTTCACAGTGTTCTTTCCTTGGAGAGACAGTCTCTCCCACTCATGTCTGTTTCCTCAAACCCCAAGCACCCTCCCAGTCCCAGCTGTATTACTCTCCTTATGCAGCATTCCCAGAACACCAGGCAGGAAGCAGTTTCCTTCCACCCCAACCCCCTTAACGTATGATCTTTTTATTTCACCATTCAGATGATATTTTCTGAATTCTGTCTTGGGTTCTGATGATTTTTGAAAGTCCTTTTTGTTTCTTTTCCAAGATACTGGGTAGAACAATTAAGTTTCTCAGTCGTTTATTCTCACACAGCATCTTACACAATTGGGAGAGTTCCGTGTACATGCATCACAACCATGAGCAGACAATTTCTAACTAATTTTAACAGACAATTAGATGCTGCCTTAGCAATGCCAGGTAAAGGATATTGAACAGAAGAAAATAGTCTCTAAGGAAACTGCTACTTCCAGAGGAAACAAAGTCAGTTTTGGAAAAATAAATAGTCCTTTTGCTAATGGCATTTTAAGCTGTTTCTAGCCCTTTGGGCAATGACTCTGCAGGAAGGGACTGAGTGAAAAGGATTATTGTCATCCCGCTACAAGGGCCTCATTTTTTCTCTTTGAGCATGGATGGAGTCACTCATGGAATGAATTTAAGAGACACTAAAATGTTTCACGCTTTGGTCCAAAGTCATTTCTCCTATTGACCTTACCCTGGCGAAACCCTCAGAGTTACAGCATATGGAGAAGATTCAACATTACACCGTCTCCACAGCAGGGCAGCTGGTGGTATGTGGGATCCACAAGACCATGCTGCAGCTGCAGACTCTGCAGCAAAGTGGGACTGGGCCAGGGTATGGGGCGGGGCCCAGAAGATTCTAGATCACAGAGCTGTACAGCAGAGGTTTGAGAAGCCTGGGATGTGGGGGATGGAGAAAGGCCCAACTACAGATGGGAACCTCAGAGCAGGCAGAGCTAAATTGCATCTCTCTCTGTCTCTTTACAACTTCTGCAGGGTTAGTCCAGGGTGTGATTCATGAGAAGGCAACCAACTCACCTTTCATCAGTTTGACCTATCTTCCCAGGAGATAGGTCAATACATTTAAAAATAGAAGGCCCATTCTATTTCATGAATGTTCATGATGGCCCCTGCACATATCTACAAAAGCACAACATGATATTAAGGTGGGTTTGTCTCGCAAAGAAGTTTTCCACCGTTCTTTTTGATAATGCAGTACAAGGTATTTTTAACTTGAGGGCAATCAATTGCCAGCTTGCTTCTGACATGTGGTAGTACTTCCTTTAACCACAGGAGGGCGTGAGTCAGCCAGCTCCTTAGGACAGCAAATTGCTCCCGTCTTCTGCTGATCTCTAAATTTTCCCTACCTTACCTCTCAACGGCTTGTTTTTTGGTTAGGGTACAATTTTATCTGCAAATTTCAATGGAAATGGAGCCTAGGGAAATATTTTCAGGTGAGAGGGGAGAGGGGTCTAGGATAAAGGCAGGTTTTATGATACTCGTGTCTGATGTTCAAATTATAAAACTCATGGCATGAACATTCAGGTTTTTAAGTTTGTGATTTTGGCCTGTAATTTTCAACTGAGATAAAAAACAGAAGATTGTTAGTTCTTAGAACAGAATTTTCTGAGACTGCCAGGAGACTTACAATAGGCAGAAGTAAGCTGCACGTTGGTGCAGCTGCAGTATTTGCTTTACTCTCTGGATACATGGGGGTAACTAATTCCAAGGAACCTAATTCTCCAGTAAGACCTGTTCACCAACTTCTATTTTTCCCTTATTTATCACTTTTCTGTCGTGTGCATGTGTGGAAAAGAACTGTTCGTTAGGAACAGTACCCCAGAATTCTTATCCCTCTGCAAGTTGCCTAGCAAGCCATTGTTTCATTTGAAGACAAAAGCCACACTGCAGAGAAAAGATCTCTATCCACAATGACTTCCTTCATTTCTGTCACACACTGTGTGAATTACAATATTTGATTAACTAGAAAATTCCCAAATTATGTTATATAATTTTTGCTCTTCCAATCTAAGCACCCACAAGTACCTTTTTTCTTTTCTTTCTTTTCAAGACAGGGTTTCACTATGCAATTAAAGCTGGCTTTGAACTCACTTTGTAGCCAAGGCTGGCCTTGAATTCTCAGTAATCCTCCTGCCTCAGCCTCCCAAGTGCTGGGATTACAGGCATATGCCATCACACCTGGCTCCAAGAGTAGTTTTAAAGTTAAAAATTCTCTTACTGACTTTTTCTTTGCAGAGTCAAAGCAGACTTGAGAAGGATAATTGTGTGTACCCTCTGTTCTCCCACAGAGCCTTGCCTAGTTTTCACAGTCTGTGGTTGAAATGTCTACAAGGAAACAAGGCCATGACTTCACCAAATAGAACATTCTTTCATTCATCCCTGAAAACAACAAGTGTTTCATTCATTTTTCTCCCCTGAGAAGTATTATTTAATGTGAAAAATCATTCTGACCAAAAGAAGGTAGAACCACTTGTCCCCTTGGCATTTATTTTAGGGTGACAAAAGAGTGCTTCAGCTTTCTTCCCCCAGAGACACACAATGCCATCTCCATTATGGAGCCAGATTCCGGCACTGAGAACCAGCAGCGGTGTGGTGCAGTAGTAGAAGGCAGCATGGTACCGGGGTGAAGGAGATTGGCTGCCATTGGCATCTGCGGAGAAAACGTTTCCACTAGCACACTAGTTGCTTAGCATAAGGGAGCTAAACTGTGTTCTGAGCTGTGGGTTGACTGTGTAAGCTCCGTAACTATTACCCGGAATTAAGATGAGATGGTGCTGATGGTTCATCAGGAGTCAAACCCATTGGCCCGCATGCGGAGGGTAGTATCGCACTCAAGAATGGGCCTTGCTGTGGCCAGTCCCCTGGTCAGATGACTCACCAGGAAGGGAGAATGCAAGTGAATGCGGATTAGGAGCAAAATTTTCTGAAATTTCCTAGGGGTGAGGGGACTACTGCAATGGGGAAAGGCCAGAAACTAAAGAGACTCAAACAATGCAGCTGTCCTAGGCCTTCGGGCTGAGGGTATCAGGGAAACATGCAGGGCAGTACCTAAGACTTCTGGAGCCATGTTTCTGTAAAAGAAGCAGGTGGCACAATTCTTCAGTTCTCTGTATTTTGACTTCCTTATTTACTTGCCAAGCTCCTAGCTTCTCTCTGATGTGGCAGGGCATGGAGAGAGATGCGTGTTTGTGTTTCAGTGGGAGTGCTAAAGTGAAAGCAGGCTCCACGGAGGATCAATCACAGAAGAGAGAAGAGCTGTCGGTGGAAAGATGAAAACAGGTAAGGCAGCTGAGGCCACCTCTGCTGGTGGCTCGTTCAGCTAGAGGGTATTCTTCCTGAGTAAACCTTAACATCACAGATTTTTGGTTTTCTGCCTGGACACTGAATAAAAAAGTCATCTTAGAAATACAAGCTCAAACGCTTGGTGAGAATTCTCACTGACTGGACTCCAAGAATTCCTGAGTATATCTGCCCAAAATTTCATTTCATTCTAGAAACAATAGTTTTTCAATAACACCTTATATTTATATAGCACTTAACAGTTTTATAAGCTACTTTTGTATGGGAATTTCATTTGAATTTCATAATAACCCTTCTGGGATAAGCAATAGACGAAACAAAAGGCGTACACACATGCAGCTGGCAGTAGTAGAGGTGGAAGGGATATTTAAATCTAAGTCCTCTGTCTCAAAGTCCACGGTTAACGTAACACTCTTCACTAATACCACAATAGTGGACAGTTCTGCAATTGAGACTGTGGGGAGAAGAAAACCAAAATGAGATGGACAGATACTAAGCAAGAGAACGAAATGAAAGTATGGATATCTTCTTATGCAACACACAAACACACACACACACACACACACACACACACACAGACATTAAACATATAATCTGCTGAAAACTGTATACACACTTTAGGAAAAGAAAAATAGTATATTTTTTTTCAACACAGGGTGTTGAACTCTTACATGGGGGACCCTAAAGGATGTTGTATATTGCCGAAAACCTACTACACAGCCAGCCCTTAGAGAAGACATTGGAAAGGCATGTGCAGCAATCTCAGTGACAAAGACTACCCAAGCAACAGTTCACCATACTAATAAATGTATGGAAGCCAATGGGCACCACTCTGAGTACCTCTTGCAATTGTAGAGGCCAAAGGTAGCGTGTGTTAATCTCATGATGTCTCAATAAGCTTGGTATTAAAACATTCAGAGAAGTTTTTCCTTTCTTGAAGTGTGCATACATGTTGGCAGTCTGTATTTATCTGACAATATGGACTTCCTTAGTACAGTTCATAACTCATTGTGACTTATAACAACATCGTTCCAATGTAATCGTGCATTGATAAATATTAGTTGAATCATCTTTTACCTTCTTCCATTTAAAAAAATTTTTTGGAATTTGGCTTATAATTCTAAAACAAATGTATGTGACTCAGGATATGCTAATATTATATCACCTATCTTTTATTAAATGAATTAGATAACTTCCCCAAATTGGATCTATATCTTTTGGAGAAAATGTCACATTTAATGCAGTGCCAAGTTTTGTCTCCATGCCCTTACTGAGACTTCTTCAATTAGAATCTGCACCTCTCCTCTCCAGCCTTCCCCTGGCAGTTGTCCAGGCTTGAAGGTGGCGTGGTAACGGAGACACCATTGTCTGGCACTGGTGGGAAAGTGGTATGGTGTTCTGACCTGTGGTCACTGGATTGATGTTGACATAACACTTGCTGGAAAATGGTCAGAAGCACCATCCCTGTTCCTTGGAGTGTGCTGATCCAAATAAATGCATCCTCAGATGGCTGGGCTGAACTGGATCTGGAGGACCAGTGCTGCCCGTGGGTGAGGTCATGCAAACTGAACCTATGGACATCTGTCTGCTTAAGCATCTGGTCCCCAGGACTGTGCCAATGTGCACCGAGCAGGGCCTGCTCAACAAATACCATTTGCCCGAGTCAGATAGTATGATTCACCCTCGTCAGTCTGGTTGCCTGCCTGGTCTCCCACTCACTCAGGACCTATATTTAAGTGTGGCTGGCAGCAGAATGATTCTGCATTTCTGTGGTTCTACAACCAAAAGGTTACTCTGAGGAACTGGGATGCTGCTCAGACATTGTCTAATTAGCACCATGTCTGCATTGCAGACAATGCTTGTAGCACTCAGTGTTGTCCTAACATAATTTGGTCACATCCTGAAGACTCCACTGGGTAACTCAGAAGAAGACACAAAAGGAACTGTGAGCTTTGTATGGGTTAAATTAATGGGTGCCACTGCCCTGCGTTAGCCTCACCGATGGAGAGAACATGGCCAGCAGATTCCCACAATGCTCAGGTGTTGTAAGAAGTAGGAAAATATTCTTGTCCCTTTGCATTATTGTCTATTTAACAAATAGAGTTGATTAGCTTTAAAATAATTATGCCAAATTCAAGTTTTTAGTGAAATATTGCAAGGTTCTTTTGAACTTTGAAGTTGAACTCATTGTAGTTTGAGTTTTTGAGTACTACTTATTAGTCTCAGTTATTGGTGTTCTCAGAAGCATGGGTTTTCAGTATTCTTTAAAAGGTAGTATCTTGTAATCCAGCTCCAGCTCATCAAGGGCCTCCTCGGTGACAGGCATTTGTCGCCAGATGCTTTCTATCTGCCTCATACTTTATTGTCTTCAAGTACACATGCTGCTGATTTAAACAGACATTGCTTGGAGGAAAGACAGAGAAAGCAAGAGAGTATATGAAACATAAATGAGTTTGTAAATGCTTACTGTCGCTGCCCAGGCCACACTGAAAAGGAGCAGCAGTCTCACATAGACAACTTGCATCTTTGAGAGTCTCTATGAAAAAACAATGATATTTTATCCTAAGCTTTGCCAATTATGAATTGCAGTCATAAGCAAAGAAGTGTAAACATCCTTCTTCTCCCAGAAGTTCATTTCCTTTTATTATATATTTATATTACATATTAATGATACATTAAACATATACTTTTACATATTTTCTATAGTTATGTCTATAAAACTATCATATATATATATATATACACACACACACATTTTGTATAATTTATGTAAGCCCAAAGGTGAATATTTTAATCTAAGAACATCCATATACTTACTTCCAATGTGAAAGTTGTTGAATATCATTAAAACAATAGATGTTTAAAACATTAATGTTTAGTTATGAATAAAAACATTTTTACAGTTTGATAAATATATTGAGAGGATCTAGTAAGTTTGTTTCTGTCAAATAGCCATTAGATTGGGGAAAAAAAGCCTTAGCATAGTTGATGCACCTTGAGACCATATGAGAAACCCCAAAATATGAATAAGTTAAGAGCAAAAGAGAAGACAGATAATAGGAAAGAGAGAAATAGGTCTTTTGCGAAAGGGAAGAGGACCAAGAAATGGAGGAAGAAGGAGAGGAGGGGGGGAGTGGAAGTGAAAATAATCAAGATGTGCTACATGTATGTACCAGCTTCCAATGATAAATGTCATCATTACATGCTGTAAACATACAGTAATAAAAATAAAACACTAAAAAAGATATTTTATAGACACATTTATTTGCTAGCTCTGTTTTTCCTTGTACCTTTAAAAAGAGATCCTTATTGTATTATTTGTATAATTTGAAATGACAATAAGGTCACTTAGCAGCCCATGACAGAATCTTTAAGTGTCAAAGTAGAACATGTCCCTGTGTGGTGTGAAATCTTACCCGATTACACCCTGGGGCCCACTGTATGTTCTCATATTCATTACCAATGTATCTGAATCAGTCACCATCCATGAGATGGAGAGTAAAACAATTTCTTTGAAACATATTAACAGTTCACACTTATTAAACACTAAGATAAGCCCTACACTCTTCTAAGAATTTTACATGTATTCAATTTTTTGACCCTCACGGTGCCCCTAGGAGTGAGGTGAATGTCTAGGCCTGCATTTTGAATGGCCAGATAATTTATCTCAGAATTTGCAGACGTTCAGGGGCAGAACTGGCTTGGTATCCAGGCCATGTAGCTATAGAGCCAGTGTTCTTAATCAAGACTCTACAGTACCTTAAATAAGTGTCTATTCTTTGGTCCTTTTACAGAAAGATCTATATGTGTCTAATTTAAATGTAAATTGTATTTTATATTGGGTGCAGTAAAAAGATGTTTAAAACATTAATGTTTAGTTATGGATAAAAACATTTTTACAGTTTGATAATAGATTGATAGGATCTAGTAAGTTTGTTTCTGTCAAGCAGCCGTTAGATTGGGGAAAAAAAGCGCCTTAGCATAGTTTGGACTAGTGATCTCTTGGTTTTGATGAGCATTAAATATTTTACTAACATAGACACCTAGCACTACACAGACACATAGCAACCAATAGTAAAATATTAAACATCATTGTTTGTGGTTACTTGGGAGAAAAACACTTTTAATGGGAAAAGTAACTTTAATATTACTGCAATGTTTAAACATTTCAAAATAAAAACTTTTATTTGCAGAAATAAATAAAGCTATTAAACATAGTCTAAAGTCTTAAGATGTTTTCTTTTAAATAAACACAGTTTTCAGGATCTAATTCAAACTGATTTAGCCTTCCAAGCAATGTATAGATCAGGACAGTGTAAACCGCTAATCAAATATCTTAAGACTGATCAGTAGGAATATCAGTGCAGACCAAGTTTGAGGAGTCTGATGATGCCAACAGTCAAATCAATCACCCATTTTAGTTGATGATTTCTGGAGCTCGGTAACACATTTCTTACATTACAAAAGAAAGTACTAAAAATTACACAGTTGTGCTCAGTAAAGAATATTTTCAATTTGTTTCTGTCTTCAAAAGCGGTAACTCTGCCAGGGTAGCAAGCATCTTGAAAATGCAAACCACTGTGATACAAAGCTACTGCTATCAAGAAATCATGAGAGCGAAATTACCTGGGATCTTTGTCCTTCCGAAAAACCTGGCTTCTCCAGCAGGATGAGCAGTCTCTGGTCATTTTGCTGAAATTTAAAGTCTGTTCGAGTTCCCAATGTCCAATCAGCACTGACCCACTTAACACTAGCAAGCAATTTGTTATGTGTGCCCACAGATAACCACAGGGGGCAAAGTAATTTTAATCTAAAAATGTTTTCGTGGTGGAAAGGTGCTATCAAATGTTCCAGAAAGTGGGATAAACAGAAAATATAAATAGCTTGGTTTGGACATCACGTTGACAGATAATTAGAACTGATTTGAGAACTATTAATTAGGACCAACTGAAGATCTGACATGTTTATAAGTGGAAAATATTTATAAGCAAATAGGTCTATAAATAGAAAGTATCTTTTCTCTTATTTTGTATGGAAAATCTACAGTTTCAATTTCCATCTCAATGGAATTCAGAGGCATTTAGCAAAAATGACATTCAGAAGCGTTTGGCAAAATCCTCCCTACCCGCGGTGAGACGCTGGAAAAGCAGCTGTAAATGAATATGGAGCTTCCAATCCAAAGGCGAATGCAGACAATAGACAGGGTGAATAAATATGTTATATTAGATAATAACACACAGATGAAGTCTAAGAAAAAGATATTGGTTGGGGACGAGGTGATGACAAACATTGGTATTGAGAACCCTGGGTCGAAATTTTAGGCAAG
>RJWT010030075.1:0-14737 GCA_004365215.1 Cuniculus paca | reverse complement strand
GGTCCCTATTTCCTTCTTCGTGGCTGTCTGGGGTTGCTCATGGCTTCTGAGGTGGCCACCTCCCTGCTCATGCGCCCTCAGAGCAGAGCTGGCACATGTGTCTGCGGGCCCTGCCTTCTCACACGCAGGGCTGCTCTAATACCTGCTCCACCGCACCCGCCTTTCCTGCAGGCGCGCACACGCAGCTCTGCAGGGCTCCTGTGTTTAGTTCCGGCCCGCCCACCTCATCCTTCTGAATAAGGCAGCCGAGGTTCCAGCAGCGCCTCAAGCAGGGTCTGAGGGGGTGAGCGGTGTGGAGATCCTGCAGCGGAATCTCTACTGCTGTCCCATCACATCCAGAACGCTCTCTCCAAAAGACATCGACAAAATACTCCTGAGTATGCACCCAGAAAGATGTAAGTTGTCTTTATTTGCAGACTACCTGATTTTGTATGTGAAAAGTCTCAAGGAATTGAATAAAATACTTTTTAAAGTCCTAGAATAATTGAATATGTGGTGCAGTTTCAAGATACAAGCTCAGGCATTTTCCTGTATATGCACAAAATAATTGGAATTTGGAATATTTAAAAATAACAGTATTTTAAGTCACAGCAAAATAGTAAAGCACCTAGGGATAAATCTTACAATATATTTATATAATCTCTATGTGAAAAACAAAAACCTTCAAAAGAAATCAAAGACCTCAAGAATGGCACAGTATTCTGAAAGCATGATTGGAAGGCAATGTTTTTTTCTTGATTATTTTATTTTATTAGAGCAAGTTTATAACTCATGCAGTCTACAATCATCTTGGAGAGTGGTTACATATACATATTACAGCTTGTTTATTTTTTATTACCTTCCCCTTCCTTTCCCCTCCCCCTCCTCGACTGGTTCCCTGATCACCCTTTTTGTACCTGTTCATGCTGTATGTCTTAGCTCATGTTATGGCTTATGGTATTTACATTGATTCGGGTTATTAGGTCCCTGTACATGGCATGTCTTAGTTCCCCTTATTGCCCCTCCTCTTCCTTGTTCCTTTGGACCATTTCCCTACTGTGTGAAATCTATCCCCTTGCCCCTTTCCAGCCATCTTCTTTCATTTTCTTTGTTTGTACTTTGCCTCACTCAGGTGAGGGATTCCATATGGTGTTCAAGCTTGTGTGTCTGATTTATTTCACACAACATGTTTTCCAGGTGCACCTATTTTCCTGCAAATTCCTCAAATCTGTCATTCTTCATAGTGGAGCAGTATTCCATTATATATAGATACTACATTTTGTTTACCTAGTCTTCTACTGATGGCTATACAGGCTGTTTCCAGGATTCACCTATCACAAATTGTGCTGCTGTGAACATTGGTATTCAAGTAACACTATAGTATGATATCTTAAGCTCTTTGGAAAAGATATCTACAAGGTGGACAGCTGAGTTGTATGGAATTTCTAATTTCAGTCCTTTGAGAAATCTCCACACTGATTTCCATAATGGTTGCACTAGTTTGCATTCCCACTAACAAGATAGGAGTTTCCTTCTCCATAAGCATGCCAGCATTTGTTATTGATTGATCTCCTAATAATTGTAATTATTTCCAGAGTAAGACAGAATCTTATTGTTGTTTTAATTTGCATTTCTCTAATGAGGATGGCAGTATTCTTGACATGTTAAACTCCCTCAACACGTTACACAGATTAAACACAATTTCAATCCATATCTTAACAAAATATTGTCCAGTGGATGACAAATTGATTCTGAAGATTATGTGGAAAGGTGAATGACCTAGAATAGCGAGCATATTGCTGGAAATAAGAAGGTAGCTCACATTACATTATAAAGTTATCATCAGCAAGGGAGTGAGTATGGGTGAAGACATACTAGCTCAGAGAGCAGAATGGAGAGTCAAGAAAAGGGCTTACATAAATATAACTGGTTCGTATTTTTAAAAAGCCAAAGAGAATACAAAAGAGAAAGGATAGATTTTAACAAAAAGCACTGGCCTAGCTTATACCTATATTCAAAGCCATGAGCCTAAAGTGACTTTCACCTTCCCCCTAAGTAAACTGAAATGTATGTTTGGCCTAAATGTAAAATTTTAAATCCTAATACTTGTGACAATTTGCTTCCTATGACCAAAGAAAGGGCAAAGTGGCAGCAAAGTCAAATATAGTTAGATTATAAACTTCCTTGCAAAGAGTACAGAATTAACCCGGGAAAAGGAATCATCTGACCGTGGGAAATTTGAGAGATAATCTTTCAACCGGGAGAGCACTATCAGCTCCACAGTGACAGGTCAAGTTGCTGATTCACCCCTTTGACTCAACGACATGAAAATAGCACTTTATCTCCACAATCTTCTGCCCCGAATCTCACAACCTGAACCCAAATATGAGGAAAATATCAGAAAAATCCTGCTCATGGTCATCATTCTGCAAAATACCTAAACAGAATTCTTCAAGATAAGCCTAAGAATTGTCACAGTCAGAAGGAGAACGAGGAAACCGTAACTGTAATGTCTCCGCCAGGCAGGAGAAGTAGAAAGAGACAGTAGGTGAACAAGGTGTGAATTTCCTTAGTATCAGTGCAGTGATATTGCTTCCAGTAAGTAGTCAGTTCTAATGTGAGATTCAATAGGGGATTTTGTTATGGGAACCCAATATAGTATCGTCCCAGTTCTTCTGTCAATTTATATTTGTATATTTTCTTAAGCGAAGAAGACATTTCTGGGAGGACTGAACATTTACCCCAAAGAGATAGGAACCTGGAAGTGACTTTTAGATAAGACAAAAGTCAAAGGAACTTTGCATGCTTAATCCTCACAAAGAGACTTGTGAATAATTTCTTTGCAATTATTTAGAAGCTGGAAAAGAAAATTAAGTTTTTATCATTGTGTGACTGAATCACAGTTTGTAATCATGAAGTGATCAAACCATTATTTATTGTTCACTTACTTTAAAATGAATGGGCCACCCATGCCTAAAATGCAAACCAAGTAAATATATAAAATATCTACCATTTAGATATGGGCAGTCCATGCATTCTAAAGTAAGTAAATAATAAATAATGAAAGTGACTTTACTGTCATCTTTCTCCCTTCACTCTGCTAGACTGTAATCATGCACCTCTATTCTGATTGTTAAGGGTGTGCTGCATGAGGAGTGGTCTTCCTCATCACCATATCAGATGGCAAAGACCTCTGCAACCTTCGCTAGTTCCAGCACTGCTCTTGGGGACTGTGTTAGGCAACTTCTGTTGCTGTGACAAGATACCTGAGAAACTCAGTTTAAAAGGAGGCAAGGTTTGTTCTGTATCAGGGCTGCAAAGTTTGCAGCCCCTAGCAGCCCCTACCTCCCAGCGGTACTCCAGGCTGGGTACTGAGCCTCAGCCATGAGGGGCTTTGGGGAACTTTGTAAACCCCAATCATAGCAGGGGATCACATACCTAATTCCTTAATCCTCAGAGGGGCAGCACTAGAGGAAACTGAGACAGGACAGTCTTGGAGACTTTCCAGGTATTATCACCAGCGAGGCAACCAGTGTCATTTTCAAGGTCAGTGTTAGAAGCCAGCTGACTTCCACCATGCTCTCCTGCCTTCGGTCAGGAGCCTGACCTCACAGCAACTGGACTCCAACCTTTAGAGAAACAAGAGATCTGTTACTAGTTTTCTAAATTGTGTTCCATTCAAGACAAGGCACATTTTATCTCCTTGCTGTGACTGTCAGGAAACTAGAGAATCTTCAACTAGACAGAGTACTGGGGCACAAAGGAGGCCAGTACCCCTGGTGGCAGCTCAGAGCAATCTCATCTACTGAGCCCCAGAGCTCTGGTTTGGGACAGTGAGGATCGAGCTGGGTTGCTCCTCCCAATCGGACCATCACCCAGAAAGCATATGTTTGGCAGCTGGGGGACTGTGTGAGTTCAAAGGAAATAATAAAAGGCAGCACAAAAGAAGGCAAATGTACATTCTCTAGTATTTGCTTGTAACATATGTTAAATAATTGTAATATGTTTGTTTTCATGTTTTGTTACTAGGAACTTTTACCTTATCTCCAAAGACTAGAAGACGGCCAAGTCACAACATGTCTTGCCTCTTTCTAAATAAGTCATTTATGAGCAGTGGGTGTAATGCTGACTCTGACTATATTAGCAGCAAATCCTGGCTACTTACAAAATGAGAAATAGCTTCCAGACCTTAATAGCTAGCAGACTGGCTTTCCTTGAAGTGCCTTTGTAAGCAGTACCTGTTACCCTATGTGTCCGGCAGGTCATCCCCCGAGGCTGACAGTCAGCTGTCTACAGAAGGTTGACCTCTCCACTCACATTCCAAAAAAGTTGCCAAGTTGAAAGAACCAACCCTCCTCCCTGACACAAGGAGCCCATCTCAAAAGATCTTACACTCTTTCAAGAGATGGCACAAAAAAGAGGCTTTCAATTTTGAAGTAAATTGCAAAAAGTGACCCTATCCCTTGTCATTGAATGGCTAATAATTTTATTTCCATGAGTCCCAACTGTCTTTTCCAAAAATGTGGTCTGTGAACTGATATTCTGCAGGGTAGTGTTCAAGACAGCCTGAGCTGGAACAGACAGCCTCGGAAACAGTGCGCTCAGTAGAGCTGAGTCCTCTTGTATTTACTTACATGTTGTGCTCGGCACCAAGGGCCACATAACTGAGACAGAATTAGACCTAGCTGACTCCTAATTAGTAGGCTGATGTCACTGAGAATTGGGGGAAGTTGAGGGAAAAGGCTTGTTGTCATGTGACAAGGAAACAGATCGGAAACCATTCCTCTAAATCCACAGAGATGTCTCTTCCCCTAGTTGAAATTCGAAACAAAGAAAGAAGATAGATGGGAGTAGCAAGCTAAAGTTGGAATGCAATCTGTTGAAACAGTCACAATAAGCAAAAGCCAGAGCAAAGTGTATGCTAGATGAAAGGCTATGTCATCTGGGCCCCGGAATCATGGGCACCATTGCTGTCTACTGAAGCTTTAATACTCTGGCATGTCCTCTTGTGCGGATCCTCAAAACTGCATTGCAAGAGGCAACCACCGTTTCCAATTGGCAATGGGAGAGACAGCACCCAAGGTGAAAGTGCCGGGCCAAGCCCATGCATTCTTTCAGAGGGAAAACAGCTCATCCTGCCCAGAGTCCCCTTCACCCAGCACTCATACTGCCAGCCTCTCAGCACCATGAGGACTGTGCAAATAGAGCCACTTGCTTTTGCTGCTCTGTAGCCCAGCAGCTCAGACTGCCAAATCATAAATAGTTGTTAGATGAATGCTGTCTAGGTTGTAACTGTTCAACCCAGGCAATGTCATGCTGAAATGGGTCTTCAGGGAGCGTCAGTCTGATAGAGTGCAGGTTGGTTGGATCAGCAGTGTGGGCGTGGAGATGAGAACCAGAAAGACATCTTAGGAGACCACTACAGTGCACTGGGGTGATGACATCTGGGTCAGCCTGAGAGCTTAACTCTCCTTTTGCCACTGCATAGGTCAACTCAACTTCAGAAAATCACAGAGCCTACTGCAGCGTGCAGTTTGTGCACTTGCTAACTGTTCTTCCATATCTTACCTTTGTTCTCTAAGGTGAGGACCCTCAGTCCTGACGATGCATTCCAGGAGCCACCCAAGTGCCACAGGTAGACGTCATTAGTGGGCAAAGAGCACCACGCCACACTACACATCCTTCTGCTGAAGCACACATCACACTAGTCATCAAAGTAGGTCTGTCCTTACGTAACTGTGCAAGAATCTCATTGGGGTTCTTCAGAGTTTCCAGAATTCACAATAAGTTCTTCCTACTTGAGGCTTTTTAAAATGAGTATCTATTCATTTATGGAAAATATATTTTTTCACCTGCCTACTATGCTCCAGATAGTTACTTTAATTCTGGGAGAAAAATGAGGTTTTTGCTCTTTACAAACCCAAAATTAAGTCCAGCAATGAAATTGAAAGCCCCCAAAAGAAAGAAGGAATCTATTCATATCTCTCCTTGTTTGAGTCTTTTGATCATTTGTCATTTGACTTTGGAAGAAATCTAAACTTTCCCATACAGTGGAAAATTTCCATCAAGATCTCACTCTGACTTCCCTCTTCAGCCTTCCCTTCTGCCTCTTTCTCTTGAATACAATCCTCAAGTCATCCCGAGAGGCAATGTTCTCCAAAATATTCTGTATTTTCATCTGACCTCTTTTGTGCAGCTGCCACCACCCAGGTCTGGGATAGCCTCCTCCTCCATTGTCCACCAGCAGCTCATCTTCCAAGCCTCAGCCCAGATGGCAAATCCATCTGCATGGAGCCCTCCGTGCAGCCCAGCACCAAGTGGGTGCTTCCCTCTTCCCTGCCATGAAGTTTCACAATCAGCTCCACTGAGGATGAGAATTCATTTGCCTCCCTCTGTGAACTTAGTGACTTCACTGTTCATGTCCATTCAATATAGGCCTGCTAGAAGAAGGAAGGAGTGAGAGGAAGAGGGAGACCGTAAGCTACATTTTGTAACTATGCTTTACCTTTGAGACCAGCCCAGGCTATGTGGTAAACTCAAGGCCAGGCTGCACTGCACGGCAAGACCTGTGCTTTACCATTCATTACTTGATACAACCTTTAAATCCTCCTCTTCCCTGTGGGTCATTTCTGTCCCAACTTCATGACTATTAGACATGAGGTGGTGAGAGCTTGGCAGTAGCCTCAGAGACAGACAAATCTAGACTGCATTGGAATGGAAGACTCAGTAGTTGGTGATAGGTCCAACAATGAAATACAGGAGTACTTTCCTTGTCTGGTGCAGAAATAAAGCAGAAAGAGCGGAAGCCGCATCTTTGGCAGACAATGGTTATTTTCCATTAGAAGAGAGTTGGAGGTTTGGATTTTTTCCTTTAGGTCAAAGAATTATAAAAATGTAAACTATGCTTTAATGTAGAGCCACAGATGAAAGCTCTATCATAAATACATAGGATAAATTAATTTGCAAATGCATAAACCTTAAAAATATTTCCTATCAAGCACCACCCTAGAGTACATAAAGCCATTGCATGTCTTGTTTGACATGGTGAGCTCCTCTCCTACCTTTCATTCCTCTCCATGCAGCAGAGTCCTCGCAAAGCCATCTCCATGTTCAGGCAGGTCTCCATTCTCAGAGTTTAAATTTTCTTTTGAAGTATTTTTAAGAATTTGACCAGTCAAGAAAATTAAGATAAGATTAAAAATTACATGGAAAGAAACACAGATGAGCGAAAAATATTAAGTGTTTAGGAGACTGAGTAATGCATTCTGTGAAAGTCAATACCTGTCAAGTAGATGAAACAGCACAATTGTACACTGAAGACACAAGAAGGGATACCAGGGAAGACGAAAGCCTTGGTAGACAACAGAATCACTCAAGATTTTCTTAAGGAAAATCTGTGGCTGATCACGAAGTCACAATCCTCTGAGAACGACAGACTTCCTGTCTTGCCCTGGAGACCTTCATCGGGTGACAGATGAAGGCACCGTGAGACTTTTTACCACTGACACAAGGCTCTGTGTCTGAAGCTTGGAAATTACACCAAGCTTTACCCTCTTTAGGTTTGCGTTCGTTTAGGTTTTATCAGTACTAGAACATTCCTAATGCAGAGAATAAGTGCAAGATCCCGTGAAAATTCTGTTTTTGTTTGAAAATTGTCATTCAATTTCCAGGTCCTAAAAATGGTTCTGAGAGCTTCCTGAGAAGAGGGAGTGGAAGCCAAGATTCTCCCCTCTGTCAGGCAAAGGCTCTGCCTTTCATGTGCATGGTCGCCAGCTCCCACCGTCAGGCTGCTGTGCATTTCCCAGACGTATGTGGGCTTACAGCTGTGGCCAGAGCTGTCAAGACCCTTGGGAGCCTGAGCCTCCTTCGTTTTACTGTTTTGTCTGGAGTAGTTCCGTTTGCTTCCACTATGTGCAGTAAGTGTGTTACTAGAGTGCCTTTGACTTCATAATACTTTCAAATACATTATCTCATCTGGCCTAAGGATTTGGCCCTGTCGTTAGGCATAAGTAACCATCTGGGGAACTCTGATTTACAAATCTATCATTAACCCGTCAGCAAGCAGTCATTGGGTTGCTACTGTAGGTCGGTTGCTCCATCGGGTTCAGTGTCACCTGTGGGAAGTTAGGGAAGGAAAAAGCGCAATCGCTCAATGGCAAGAGCTGTAGGAAATGTCCAAGTGGAGGATCAGACACGCATTGATGAATATCTAAGGTTTGAAAACAATACTGGTGCTATATGAAATTCTATCATTGACTTGTGTCATTTTCCACACATTCTCTCCAGGTGGGTTCCTGGAAAGAATTCAAGGGGTGAGAACAGGCTCACCCATGGCTTCACCCCTATCTTTAGTAAATCGACGCCAACTCTTTACAGCCCCTGTCTCCCTTGAGGAATAGAATTGTTATAGAAAACCTTCTTCCTGGTATTTCACACTCAGCATGTGAAATCGTAGGTAAATTATTTTTTCCAAATCCATCCTTTATTCCACAGTCTCATTCCTGAATTTAACTTCAGACACTGGCTCCTACTTCATTGCCAGAGATAATAGAGCCCTCCAACTTCTTAGTAAACACCTAATCCTTTTCATTTACCTATCTCAATGTTTCACTAGAAAATATTTCTGTCTCTGTTAACCCAGTATGATTAATAGACTCAAACTTTTAGTAAATCATTCAATCATCATTTGTGTGTCCCTTGCCCATGAAATGCTGAGAACTCATAACCTCACAATGAGATGGGGAAAATACCTCCCAACCTGTTAAATGTCAGATGTGCTGAGGTCATAGGCTCACATGGAGAAAGAGTGAAGTTACAAACCAAAGGAGGAAGTTAGGTGAAGAGCTCCTGGATTTCCTGGAGGGGCCCCAAGGCGGCTGCACTGAGTCTCTTTGTCAAGGGTAATTTATACAGCAAAGTCACACGGTGGGCACAACATGAGTCAAACTACAATCAACCTATGGGGTCACCAGTATGGTCCTTTAGCTAACATTGGTCCAGTAGGAAAATGACTCAAGTAGCAAGGGTGCATGGCAAGAACAAAAGCATTTGTGGAGATGGATGAGTCCCAATGTTCTGGTCACCTGCCTATGTGTCTGATGTCTGTCTGGGCCCACTGGACCAGTGAGTGCGAATTACATTATAGTCTCAAGCTGCTGTTCACCTCTAGGGAGGCCTGCAGGCCTGGCCATTGTGTCTCCATCTTGAGTCCTGGTGCTCTTCAAAGTTGCCTCCAGGCACAATTTGATGTCTTCGTCTTCTGTGCTGACTCCCTCAAGGGCCCAGTCCCTCTCTGGTTGCATATTATTATCTATCTAACTTAGCTGCCTATTACAAGATCTCTGTCTTACAGTCACACATGGTGTGTGCAAGGTAATGGGTACATATATACCAAATGAAAGGATGGATGAGTATGAGAGTTATGTGGTCATTTTTGTCTTTTCATGGCAGACAAAATTCTAAACTGACCCCCAAGATTCCTGCTCACCAGTGTGTTACATCTTGCCATTATTCACAAACACAGACCAAGACCCTTCTGCAAGGGAATGTTTCCATATGTAACTAAGGTCCTGCCTCTGCTGACTTTAAGGAAGGGGCATTAACTTCACTGGGATGGACACATGCAGGTGAACTGCTGTAAAGAACCTAAGCACTTCCTGGTAGAAAAGATTTGCAAGTATGAGAGGGATTTGGTGAAAGAGTCTTCCACTGTTGGCTTTGCAGCTCAGTGGAATGTCAAGGAATACTAACATTTTCTAGGAGCTAAAAACAGTCTCCATTTGACAGCCAGCAAGGAAGCAACAACCTCAGTCTCACAACCACATTGAACCGAACCCCGCCATCAGTCCCACGAAGCTTGGACATAAATTCTTTCCCCCAAGAAAGGAGCACAGCACAATGGATGCCTTGCATAGGCCTCATAAAATCCCGAATAGAGAATGCAGGGTCATCATGCCAGATTTCTGAACAGAGGACCGTACAGGGACAAATGGGTGTGGTTTAAGTTCCTAAGTCTCTGGTAATTTGTCAGGTAGCAATAGAAGATAAACACAATTTTCTTCTTGTGTAGCTCTCCATAAGAATAAAGAGGCGAGTAATACAGAGACATGGAGTCAGGCCTGGGTGATCTCGTGGCAGAAAGGCGAGCATTCTAAGATGCTGTTTTGGAGATGCTGCCTGCAGAGCAGCCCATCACTGACATCTGCGTAGAGTGTGATGATCATCACTGACCCAGGCCTGGGGCCACAGGTTCTTAGTATTGGGTCTGGACTGGGTCAGTGGAAAGTTCTGGTCTCATTAGCTTCATCACAGGTACAGCTGATCTGGGGGTGGATTCATCTATACTGGTCTTGGATCCACTTCATCCAACTATAATCTTCTTAGGGTACATAAGCTAGACCAGGCTTATGTTTTCTTCATGGCCATGGTAGAGATGTGAAGGAACTGACACTTGTGAGACCACAAATCAGTACTGAACCAAGACCACATCCACAAATTGTGGTGCAAAGGACATAAGATGGAGGAACCAAGAGGCATGGAGACCCATCCCTTTCTCAGGGATAAGGTGCTGCAACACTTCATGGAAAAGCTCACAAGTGTGGAGAATTCAGAATCAGATGCTGAGGACTCCAGGAAGGAAATAATGAACACTGAAGACAGAACGAGTTGGCAGTGGTAAATTGCTGCCATTCTCCTAATCATATCTTATTTTCCCATAAAATCTACTAAATTAAGAACTCTTCCTAAAATAGTTCAAGCTTTGTCCAAGTCTGATAAATTGCACTAACAAAGAGATGTATCTTCTGTGTCATTTGATCATAGCACTCAGTTAACAATAGATCTTCAAGAAAAATGAGAAATACATAACACTTAGTAGACAGAGAAGGAAAATGTCAACAGCATCTCTGAATTAAATGTGGGCTGTATATTCCTAATCCTCTAACTTCTCAGGAGAGATGCCTTATATAAACCGTAAAGAATGATTTAAGTTACTAAGAATTCCCGTTATTGAGAACTATTGAAAAATGTTAAAATATAAATGGTAAAAATTATGACAGTCTGCCCAATTCTAATAAAAACAACATTTAATGTTCCAGTAGACGCTTGAAGCTTACGTTTTGGAGTTTTTAGTTTTGGCCACACATGTAGCCCACTAAGGGGGTAATTTTTCATCCTCAACTCAAGTTATTCACAAGTTTTCAGACAATGTTGGCTTCAAAATTATATAGCATCTTTCAACTCATTTGTTTTTACTATTTTACTATAAATTACAAGGACTTTGTTAAACCTTCATATTTATATCGAGTCACAGGTCAAAAAGAAATAACTTATCTGTCAGCCTTTCACGTGAGTAGTCGTCTAAATTCATCATTCCACTTCGCTTGAAGTTTCTGTATGAAGTCACCAGAGCAAGTGGATCGCCTTACTGCTTCTCTAACCTGCTAACAAGTGGAAAAGAAGACAGTGATGTGGACGCCCAGGTCAGCCAGGTGAAGTCAAGAGGATGGCCCAGGACCTGCAGCAGCACAGAGACTAGCAATTAATGTGCAGACAGTCAGAGCCAATTGATTATTTATAAACTCTAATTTTACCCATTCTTGGATTGTGTTTTATGCTAATAAGGAAATGTGTTTCTGGAGTAGTCTTGGACCATTTGCAGGAGGAACATGTTTTCCTCTGTCCTGTACTAGTGTCATTGTTTGTCATGCATCCTGGGTTCTTCATCTCAACAAATGTCCAGGTTTGGAGATGGGGTACGTTATAATTTGTGTCTGGATGTCGCCCCACAGCTTCATGCTGTCACGGGATTTCTTCCAAGAGGTGGCTGAATCTAGAGTGTGTGATTGATTGGTAGTGCAATGCTGGGATGCTGGGATTAAGGGTGCTGGGATGGAGGGTGTGTGATTAATGAATCAGCCCACTGATTGGTTTGGCATAGTTCTGGCTAGGTTTAAGGGTGTGAGTGCTACACTGCCCCAGGGCAGGTAGCCTGCATACAACATAGAGGAGAGAAAGAGTCTTGTTGCCTTGCAACATTTTGGGCCCCCATGAACTGTTCTCTGTCAAGCCACCCTGCCCTGGAGCCAGTCAATTATGAACTGAAACCCCTAAAATCTAAGTGCTAAATAAACCTAACTTTGGGTGTCCAGTATTTTGTCTCAGCAACAAGAGAAAAGTAACTAAGACAGAGGACTTGGCTAACAGCTGAGGGCACCCTTGAAGATGTTCTCCTTATGAGAGCCATGAGTTGGGATAGATATTCAACCTGTCTGAGACTTCAGATGTGTTTCCTGCCTCTTCCTTTGCCTGGATTTATACCTACCCCTCTGCATATACCTGCACCTGTATCTGCTGCTAAAGCTGTATCATATATGCCTGTGCCTATACCTACACCTATGCTTGCACATGTACCCACATCTGCTCCTGTAGCCGTAGCTATATACTTCACCTGTGCCTATACCTGTAGCTATGTGTAGCTGTATCCGTAACACACCTAGGCCTACACCCACATCTATGTCTGGAACTAGGTCTGCGTAGGGCCTTGCCCATTATGCCCACACAAATGCTTGTACCCATACATACATGTACACCTTTACCTATCTCCAAAGGCTGTTTTGAGGACTAAATGAGCAGCAGATTCGTGTGTTATGACACCTGACATCTAGTAGTTGCTCCAAAGCTGTTTACCCTGAATCCACTTGGGTTCTTGGGTGGACTTAAAGTTCACGGCTATCAATCTCTGGCAAGGGGTTTGCTGGGACCCCTCGTGGAGAATGAGTCATCAGAGTGGAGTTTTCAGTGGTCATAGTTAAAAATACACATGTAAATAGGCTTTAATGTACTTTACTGAATGGTAGCGACATAGTGCTCTCTTCCCGAACTGGCATCACCATACGGCCCTGCCTCCCACTCCAGTGGGTCACTTCCAATCTCTAGGATGAAGAGCAATGTCATGACAACCACACACATGGAGAGCACCAGCAGGTACCCACTGGGACCAGAGTCCCAGCCCTGGGCACAGACAGGGAAGGGATCCCAAGTGTGCAGGACATTACCCTGGCCGAGAGAAGGCACACACACAGGGGTGATGGGAACTCACTGCACACACTGCAGGAATTTCTGGACTGAGCCTTCCGAGAAGCCCTGTATCCACGAAGAAACTGAGTCTCTGCTGCATGCTGGGCCCAGGGCTAGTCTCCTAAGATAGAAACATGGGTAAAAAATGAACATCTCCATGCCCCCAAAGGGAGAAACAAGGTACCAATGTCTTATTAAGTAAGGAAGAAGGCCAGATGAAGCATGTGTGGGCAGGAATGAGTAGGTGACACTTGAGTTGAACTTGAGTGAAGGAGGGCTTTCTGCAGGAGGGTGGAGGTGGAGGACAGTGCTCAGAAGGCACCCAGAGCAGAGGCGGGGGTGGGGGCAGGGCCACCCTGTGAGCTCCGGGCACCAACTGCTGATAGGGAGAAGAGGGACACTGACTTCAGAGGTTGGAGACAAGCTCAGGGACTTGTGGTTTAGACTGCCATCTCACCCCATCCAGCACTGACACACATCTGCAAATACGCATCTGCCTTAATGGCAAAGATCTTCAACTTTACTTTGTATGTTTTGAGGTTTGCTGGCACAGGAAATCCAACTACTGTCTTCAGGACCTCAGCTATTTACTGCTCACAATTCCCCATTTGTAATTAAGCAAAGATATAGCAGAAATTCTCAAAAAAATGAAAAAAAAAGAAAAAAGAAAAGAAAAGAAAAAAAGGCTGCACATAAATTTGAAAGATTAATGCAGTGCAAGAGAACATTTAATAACCTCTCTTGGTTTGCACATAAGAAGGTTTTCCTTCAGAGAAAAACCTAGTATTACATGACAGGAGTTGTTATTTTCTACAAAATCTCTTGTTTCCAAGCGCAGATCCCCAGTAATTCCAGTCATATTCCATTATGAATCCTTTGCATAAATGGGTCTATTAAAATGTGCTCTGCTCCATTCCTGCCTATTATCTTACATATTAGCTCAAATGAAGTTTGGCTAAAAAGCACATTGCTAATATTAGGGATAAACCATTTCCATCTTCTTAAATTTCCTTGGCTTAGACCCACTGTGCACACTGTGGCTGGTTCAGGACTTAGTTATGTTCCCCTCGTACCAATAAACCTGCATGAAATATCCGTTTAATTGGAACCTCCTTTAGGTTGTTTTCTGGATATTTTAAGAGCGTGTGGTTTTCATACCAAACAGTGAACACAGTATCGAATGTACTGCAGCACATCGCCATCCTTGGACAATAAGAGGCCAAGTTCCCATCTGCCTTTAGCTCTATAAAGAGAAATTGGAAGATTTAAAGCAAGGACTGGACAAGGTGCTGTGTGGCATTCCTTCCAGAAATCTCTGCCATCCCCCAAAATGTGAGGCAGTTTGGCTTTCTGTGCCTCAGTGCTGGTGGCTGAGGGCTGCCATCTTGCTATTGTCTGGTTGGAGAAAAGTGTTCACTGCTGTGTACTTTGGATTCTGGGGAGCTTAAGGATCAATCGCCCTGGAAGTGCAACCTGTCATTACCACTGCAGAAACTACAAAAGTGAACGATAAATGATTTTCATGAAGGTCACATTAAAAAGTGATAGTACATAAAGGGACAGATGGATGGAAGGATAGATGGATGGATAGATGGATAGATGGATGGATGGATGGATAGGTGGAAGGATGGATGGAAGGATGGATGGATGGATGGATGGATGGATGGATGGATGGATGGAT
>RJWT010030074.1:0-15054 GCA_004365215.1 Cuniculus paca | reverse complement strand
TGTGCCTCTTAAACATCTCATTTTCACTTTAATTAGTTTTTAAAAAGCATACATGTAAAGGACAGCTAAAAGTACTTTGTAGGTTTGGATAGCAAAGACTCTGGAAACTTTCTTTAACAGTGCAATGTTTTGCATTTATTAAAGGAGAAAGAAAATAGAAGGGCAGGAAAGAACAGGCACTGAAAAGCCAGCTTAGGACTGATTAAAAAAAAGGAGGAAAAAATAAAAATAGAAATACACCTTAGAGTGTAGGGTAGGCTACCATGAAGAGGTATGACAGCCTACACAAACTCTTAAAGTGGGATTTTAGGAGAAAAGATGAAGTCATACTCCTCTAGCTGGACTGGAGAAAGTACAAATTTAGATGCTTCATTCTGAGAGGGTTGGACCTTAGAAAACTGTGACAGGCTGATGGAATTAGCATTGTCTCCCCAGGTTCCTTTTCAAGCATATTCTATAGAAAGGTTGCTTTTGCTGCAAGGAACAATTGACCTCTTCCCCCAAATATATAGCATTATTTTTAGCTTTAATCATTTATTGCACAGCTATGCAGAAACATCTGTAAGTCAGATCTCATCCAGATACACTAAAAACATTTTTTTGGGAGACAAAAATTGAATCTAAATTTTTCTATAAAACGTAGACCCTTTTAGAAGAAAACCATCTATAATCCTTGGGGAACAAACGCTCACTTATTTGTTTAATTTTTTTCTTGAGAAAAAGCCTCAGTTCTTTTTCTTGTGACTGCTTAAATAAATCAAAGTACTGAGAGCAAAATCATGTGAAGTTTAATTTGATGGTGTTTCTCTAGCGCGTTTATCCTTAGGAATAGACAAATGGAACTTTTCAACAAAGTTCACACTGAATTCAGCAACAAACACTACCCAAGATCATATCTAAGCTCAGAGCATACCAAATAGTCAATACTGAGGTCAAAAGGGCAATTAAAGTAGATAAATTTGTTCTCAGATATAAGATTTATGTCTTTAATAGATCTCTATGAAATAAATGCTAATTTTAGAAAGTCTTTGTTGAAGGCATGTTCAGTGGCCCCCAGTTTGATTTATTACTTGATCTACAATTTTAAAAATCTCTCATGAGGCATAAAGAGTTTAATCATAAAAAAACAATTTTGATCCTATAAGAAAGACAGTACTTAAAACCCTTTATTTTCAGGTTTGCCCTGCATTCTAGGTTCAACCTAAAACCATGCTATCATTGTATCACCCACTGGGAAACTACTTTTAGACTTCTCTGCTGTCCAGCAGTCACATTTCTAGACCACCTGTTTCCCAGAATGAACTCTGAGAATCATTTTTCAATGCTGTTCCCTATCTCATACCTTCCATTCAAACTATTGCCAGGAACTGATGACTTAACTTTGCCAGCACTTCTGATGCTTGTCTCTCCGCTGCTGTTCTCACGTCTCCTTTTTGTCTACATTCTCCCTTTTATTCAATAAACCATTACTTTGTGCCCCTAACTCTATCCAGTCTCTGTCAGTACTATATCAGGTTTCCCACTCTGTTCTACCATCTCTGGTACCACCCTGTGTCATTTAAATAAAATCTTAGGTTCAGTACTATTCAAAATTTTGAACTATTCCTTTTTAAAAATCTTTTGCTAAATTTTGAACTATCTTCCCCCCAATCAGATTGACCAGGGAGAGTTGAGACTGCATCATTCCCTTTTCGCAGTCTCACCATTCTTCAAATTATAGTAATTATCATTTCTCCAATTCCAATTTTTAAACTGCTCCATTGTTGTTTATAGTGTATATTTCTTGGGTTTAAGTGTCAGTCTCTTTTCGGACAAGTATTTTTTCCCATTTTTTTGTGTGTGGATAACTTTTCTCCCTGCCACTTCATAAATTTTTGGAAGAAATGATCACAATGTAGGAAATTTTATTTTCTTATTATCACATAGTAGTCATTCATTATTTGTTGACTCACTGAATAGGACAAAGAATTACTAGTTCATATTCAATAAATAATCATTTAAACAATAAGATATATTGAAAATATCATAAGTACAGCATTCATACTTGACCCATGTTCCTTTCACCTGGAAATAAGAAATAAAATTAATCCTGGAGAAGGGAATTTTTCTTCTACTAATCTCTTTCTTGAACTCTGAGATGAAACCATCTAGCAGTCTAGGAGACTGAAGTGTAATGTCAATTTTTTTCCATTCTGATAGATTTATTAGATAGAATAATTCAAGAGCATTTTTAATTGATACATATTGAATTTATCCACAGAAAGAAATAGAGAGAGAACTACAAAAACAGTCTGAGTTATTAATGTGCGGTAATGAAAGCCTAGGGTATGAGTCTTCTAGTTAAAATAAGGGCAAATCTTGGTAGAAAATTCAACTTGAGCCTGACCTGGCTTTCTACTTGATTCTATTTCTGGCTACCTTTTCATTCACTGACCTGCTTCATGTACAAATATGACCTCACTCATGCAGCCTCCATAGGCACAGATCCCTCTGTGGATTGATCTCTCTCTCTCTCTCTGATTCCTTCTCCAGACTCATCTACTACTTCCCTGTGGACATCACAAAGAAAAGCTTGCATTTACTTTGGTACAGAACACTGTATGACCTCTGATGTTCTACCCTAGTGAGTTTGATAATCTTCATCTGCCTTTTCTATTGCTTTGCAGATGTCTTATTTTATTTGGTCTTTGAGCCACCAAGAATGCCTAGGATTATAGTCTTTTTCAATCAAGTTTCTACCTCTTTGCTCCTCAGTGACATCACCTTGGTCAATACCAGAAAAGATAGCTTTGCCTGTAGCATTACAGAAATAACTGACACTTGCATAATGCCTTAAAGTTTATGGAGCACTTGTACCATTTTTTGGTTTTGCCTGGTGAGCTACAAGGAGTGTAAAGTTTGTCAGATAGATGCTACAGATGAAGGAAATTGTGATTCAAAACAGTAACACTAGGAAATAGCAGAATTTGAATAAAATCTGAGGTCTTCTGAAACTGTGATCATTTTTACTTAACCAACACCATCTTACACACTATATGCTCCAAGTAGTGGAAATTTCACACAACTCCAATACTGCAAAATATAAGAAACTTTAGAGTGTTGTGGCCGGTGGAGAAAAATAACAGGAATAACAGGAGTCTCAGCAAGTTAAAAGACTGCCAGAACAATAAGAGACTCATCTGCATGCTGAGTAATCTCATTAAAAAGTTAATTTGCTTCAATAATGGTAAATATTAGATGTCAAAATTTTGATGAGTGGGTAGAATTCATATGACAATAAATTTGATCTTTAGATATGGCAGCTCTTTTTCCAAATACCTCTTCAAAGAGTTAAACTGGATACTCACGTGCAATCCTGACCCAACCTAATGCTACTACCTCTTTGGGAGATATGTAGGCTTAAGTTCAGTCAGACTTTAACATTTTCCTACAGAAAGTCTTTGAGAATTAGTATTTTCATTATTCTGTGGATAGAATAGAGAATGTTCTCTGTTCTAAAGTTCTGTTTCTAGCTAGAAATTTAGAATAAAATTGCCCAAAGAAGGAAGCTTTTTTAAAAATTATGATTCTAAAATATACAACAGGAAGACAGATTTTGTTTGTGTGTTTAGCCAACAGACTGTGAGGAAAACCTGGTGGGCATGCTAAATGGGAAATAATACAATGAAATTGCTATGGAGGTGCATGTGGTAATCCATCTTCTTTTAAATCCACTCTATGCCAGTGACACTGTGGCAGATGGGGTGTGAGTTCAGGCATATAAATTCATACTACGCTAACTTCATCTCATGGCTCTAAATTTTTGAATTACTTTTAAGTGAAAACCAGGTACAGATATTTTCAATTTTGTTCTGTTTTGTCCCTACCACGATGGCAGCCATCTTAGATACCTGTGCCAGCCTTTACAGCATATAATCCTGTCACCATGGTGCTTCATTTTCCTCTCATTGTGTGATACTCTCTGGGACTGCATATGGCACAGTAGAGCTTCTCGACATCACACACATTGTTACAACTTCCACAAGCAAAGTATCTTGGTGCAGAAGGTGCTTGACACCTTGCCTTCCACAGACCCTCATAGGAATCCTACAGACAAGGATTATCCTGATCTCACAGGTGAGCAGAACACCGTAAAGGCAAGTCACTTACTCAAGTCAGTACAACCAATACAAGGGGAATAACACTGGCACCTCAACCTCAGGCTTCCTAGGCTCTGTCTTTGCCCACTGCACCGTACTCTTTTCTATTTGTATGAAAAAGGGCCTCAAAGACAGGATTATAATAGAGTAGTTTAAAAATAACTGCTTTGAAAGTAACAGAGACCTTTAAATGGAGGACCAAGTAACAGGACCCATGTAAACCTGTTGTTTTTCTGAGTTGTGTTACACTTATACAACACTTAGGCTTTCTTTCTTTTCTGAAATAACTTTTTTTTTTATTTCAGAGAAATTTTATTTTACTTCAAAATAATTGAAAATTTAGTTTGAGTATGGCAGACCTAGTGATATACGGAGCAAGCATAAAAGAACATCTCTCTCTAACATTGGTCTTCTTAATACAGATCAAGAAATAGGAACCTGCTTTCACTTTAGACATATAGGATAAAAGAAATCAAAGTTACCAGTGGTTTTCTAGATAGCAGTTTGAAAGAACAAAGTGTGTAAAGTACACATACACACACGAACACACACATATAAAATCAAAAACATAAACAAAACACAAGAAAACTTTATGACATTGCCAAAGAGCTTCTCATATATTACAGGCTTAATAGTGTTAAACAGAAAGTTATACACAAGCCAACCTGGACAAAGGTGGCCAGGGTGACATGAAAAGCAAGGGAGACATGAAAAGCAAAAATGTTACTTTCTCCCCCTTCATTTTCTTTATCATTAGTTATAAATAAAATCCAAGCAAGTTTATGGTTTCAAGCCATGACCCAACAAGAGGTAAGAATCTCGGCTCATGCTGGTAAGATCCAGCATCATACAAAGTCCGAACTACAGGTGTGGGGTTGGCAAAAAAGCCTCAGGGTCTCAAAACAAACTAAACAGACACATTCCACCTAAATAATGAATAGAAACCTTCTTCCCTTTGAGGGTGGTCATAACAGCTCCATTTTCCTTGTAAAACATAATGACCTTCATGGAAGGAAATGATAGTCCTGGAAGACCCATTTAATCAGACGAATGTAGTCTGAGACCTAATCTGGCGGCATCTGCCATCTTGGTACTTTCAGGCTTGGAGGTGCATTTGTCTATTTATCTCTGTGCAAATCCATCACTTCGCAATGAATTGCCTTCACTCTAAAACTTCCTGTGTGTCTTGTTTCATTTCTTTCCTCAAAGACACAAAGTACCAAGGAGCACCACAGCTTCCTTCTGGTGCAAAGACCATTTCCCAATCACAAGAGTCAATTAAAGCTCTTCTTTTTTCCTTAAATATATGAAAATTTTTATTTATTTATTTATTTATTTATTTATTTTTCTGAAATGGAATTCCTTCTGGGCCCCAAAGTGGGAAAGTTGTAATAAGATCATCATCAGATTCTATGAAATAATGGAATACCTTATGGTGTGACTTCAAATATTTTGATTTTACACCATGACAACACTTTAGAGCAAAGGTTCCTCCTCCAAAGCAGAAAGCTGAGAACTTGCTGTAAAAAATATTCAAAGAGCAGATGCCAGTCCATACACAGCCTGTTGTACCAACTAATGACTGAATGACATGCAACCAACATTCACTGAACCAAGAACTGTGTATCTGCTTGGGGATTGTTTCAAGAACCCATAAATACAATGTACAAATGTTCCATAGAATACTTAGAAAATAATTTAGCAATTAAAATTAGTAGCTGTACTATTTGAGGAGAACTTCAACGGGTAAGGAGATAGACTGTATCTATCTATATATCTATCCATCCATATTGTGCAAAATTGAGGAAAGGAAAAGGCATTGTAAAATGTGAAAGCAGAAATAGGTATTTATTTTTCAAAGATCAGAAATGAAACCTTCAGCACTATCCCATATAGTCATAATTTAGAATTTCAAAAACCAAGTTTTGCACAGAAGACAGTGTTTTATTTTATGACATGGCATTTTATTCTCTAAGGTTAAAACAAGCATCACATGTCACTCTACATATTCATAAAAATCTCTTTAATATGGCTAACTACATAGGGTAACAATTACATATTATAGACCTGAGTCCCAATCATGTTTCTACAACTATAAAATAGTTGCTATTTAGAGATATACAAGTCACTCATCCTTCTGAATATCTCTTTGCTCATACAAATGGGGGTGTTAGTAGCTCAATGGTCTAATTGTTCTAAGGAATAAGACGTCATATTGTGAGGTAGAATAACACAATTGAAGCTCTGATCAAAATGCCAACACAATCAATAACAGACAGTGTGAATATGAGACAGATATACAGATGTAATATTACAAAGAGAAAACTAAAACACTGGTCCTTGTACTTCTCAGCTACATGAGTATTCTAACTAGAATAATAATTAAAGGAGAAAAGAGAAATGTATCTGAAAATATTTTTTTGCAGTAGTCCAACCATCTAGTGAGTTTGGACCACTAGCCCCCAAAGCAGACTAGACATGAAGTGGCAGCTGGGAAAACAGCTCCTAGGCAGTTTCCTGGAGAACTTGCTTTCTGTTCCCCACAGATTTCCTGCAGCTGGAAGATGCAGATTGGCCTCTGGTTTTCTGAGAAAACTTTCACCTTCAGGCAGCTGAATAGAAGTAGGAGCACTGGGAATAGGCTGGACTATCAGGGCTGAGAGGGCAAATGATGCATGGAAATTTCCTTACATTGATAATTTAAATTTTTAAATTAAGACTATGTTTTATAATGTTAAATAGTTATAGAGTTGTCTAAAATGTGGGCAAAAATATTTTTTCTAAGCCACTACATGGAACAAATACCTCAACATAATGTATTTTTTAAAATGGGGTCTCACTATGTTCTCACACTGGTCTACAACTTCTGGACTCAAGTGATTCTCCTATCTCAGGCTCCCCAGTAATGAACAACACATTTTAAAGTAAAGGCTTAAAATAAAAAAAAAAGAAAAATTGTGAGTTGATTATGTTTAAACATGCTTCTTTAATCTAAAACTTTCATATTTAAGCCTTTCTCATGGTGCCCAACATGTAATTGTTTAGTGATGAAGGTAGTTTATACTATTTTTGAATAGAGAACATAGACAGATCCAAGCCAAGAAACAATTGCTCTCTTGGAGACATTCAGTTTGGCACAGCACCCTGTTGCTATGCATGATTCATACATATGTCTCAGCAAATATCCAAATAATTATGTCACAGGCCATCAAACTTCTCGAAAATAGATAGAACCATGAATGTGAAATTTATAGATGTGAAGGTCTGTTGTGTTACAGAATTGGTACACTAGTACCAAATCTTACAGTGTTTGAAGTCTTTTTTCGGCTTTATGTCTCCAAGAGAGATCTAAGACATTGTGTTGCTGGGGGAAGAGGGGACAGTGTGTGGGTAGTGAGAGTGGGACAGGAACAGTATTAGGTTTTGGCTCTGGGTGGCCTCCAGAGTCTCATGTGTCCAGAGATAGGCTTCTGGAAGGTTACGACCCCAGGGGTACTGTGTTCATCAGTGGAGTAATCCACAGGTAAGTCCCTGGCTGAGTGCTATTGGGAGGTGCGATCTGATCAGAACAGGTGGGTCACTGAAAGCATGACCAGGAAGGGCGTAGCTCCCTCCCAGTTCCTTCCCTCTCTCCCTGCTTCCTGGCCATGACGTTAACAGCTCTCTTTCACTATGACCTTTCATCACACCTTCCTGCCTTGCAGCCAGCTGAACTTTGACTGAAACTTCTGAAACTGTGAGCCAAGCCAAACCTCTCCTCCTTTAAATTGTGGGTGTCAGGAATTGTGTCTCAGCAGTGACGAAAGTGACTAAGACTGAGAGGGAACCGCCCACAGACAGGAAACCTGAGAACACCAGGTGAACTTTCCTGGGCATGCAGGGTAGCAACAGGAAGCTGCCCCACATACCTCCGACACTTGACATATCCCGGTGAGCCCTAAAATTTCCCCCAGTTTCATATAAGCCCTTGGGAATCAAAGCATACATTGGTAACTGCGTGTTGTGGTAGAAATAAATCTCACATGTAAACATTTGTGACAAGCCTGGGATATGTCAATCCCTCAGAAACGATTAAAATGATAATTATTACTGTTTGATATGACTACCATTACTGTATAGTATGATGTTTCACCTCCCTAAACCTTACCTTAACTTAATCACTTGTAACATGAGGACCTGCAAACTTACATGAGAATTAAAGAGAAAATACACGTAAATCTCTTACCTAATGCTTGGTAAAGGGTAGATGACAGTAAGGAAAATAGTGGCCTGTCTTGCTTAAGGGCGTACATGCAAGAAAGAGTAGAACTATCATTCCCCCATGTCTATCTGATCCCAAAGTCTGTGTCCTGAATTACAGTTATATTGATTTTCATGTTATCTTTAATAAGGTCCACAGGAATTAATTCCACAGGCCAAGAGTTGACTTGTAAAAACAGACACACAAAAATCACATTAATGTGCTGTGAACAGGAAAGCCTGATTGGCTTAGTGTGACTCCTACATAACCGTGGAAGCAGTATTCAGTGTATGACAATAATGGGTCAATAATGTGTCACAATGATTGTGCTTTCCTACAAGGAAAGAGAGGAATTGAGTCTGGAGGATCTGGCAGAGAAAACTCTGCATTAAAGCCATCCAACTTTCTAGTCTATTACAGTTCTCATTCATGGTTCAAAAGGAGTTTTTTAGTGCAGTAAACATCAAAAATCCTTTAGATCATTCTAAGAGGGGAGGGGAGGGAGAGACAGACAGACAGAAATAGAGAATTATTTCATTGCTGAACTCTAAATATAAGAACTACTTGAAAGTAACAGTGCCATTCCTTTTAGGGACCTATAATGAACACTGTAACACTACCCAGACATCAGACGTAACTTTCTGCCTTTTACAGTTTTATAGAGGGCCAGGATGGGTCCCCAGAGGCTAGCAGGATAGTGTCCTTTCCCCTGTGTCTCCAATGGATGACTGAGAGCTTCTGACTGGGGCTTCTAGCTTTTGTATTCCAGGTACCACCTCTGTTTGACCCCAGCCCAATACCACCTCTGTCTCCTCCAACAAAAAGTTCTGTTCACTCAAGTGTTTGTCAATTTTGTCACACAAATATTTTGATGCCACATAGTATGCAGTGTTCCACCACTTTGATGATGTTAGACCTTGTTCTTTTGGTCTTTTCTAGAGCTAGGCAAATACCAACCCTTGCTTCCTGCAAGAGAAGGTAAAAAATGACAACTTTAGAGTCCTCCGTGACTCCCCTTAGGCCCTGAGCAGCCTGCCCAAGCATTTATGCAAACACATCTAGGGAATTCATAACTGTACAATATAATCTTGTCCCTATCCCCTCATCTTGGTCACAAGAAGGACATTTGTCACAATCAGATTTACTTTCCCAGGATTTTGGCACTAGGATCCTAAACTCCAGTGAGTCTCTCTTGAATTTTTAAATTGGTCAGATTGGTGGAGACCTCATTTACTAAACTTTGAAAGCAGGAAAAAGTAATGCAGAGAAAGAGAGGACAACAGGGGAAGGTTGGGTGGGAAGAGACTCATAGAGACTGACAGGCACCCATTCTGGCTTCCTGCCCACAGCTCTCTGGAATGCGGCTCTCCCTTTTCTTGCCCTCAGGTTCACTAAAAAACAATCTGCTACCACCTGCCTTCCTCCCATTTCAACTTAAGTTAGTCTAACTAGGTTTATGCTCCTTGTATCTCAACGAGCTTTGTCTAGTTTTCCCTCAATTAAAAGAGGGAGGTCTGAGAGCCATGAAAATGGAAAGTATAAACCTCTTAAGTGAAAACGGAAGATAGAAACCTCTTCAGTGAGACAGTGCCTAACTTGCTTCCCCAGGTGACACAGCAGTGCTTGGCCATGAAGCCCAAGCCCTAAAAAGACAACTCCTGATTAGTGACCACAGAAAGGACCATCTCTCCATGAGGGTGAGGACTGTGAGTACTCACTCACCCTGTCACAACTCTGCTCTAAACACCTGTAGGGACTTGTTTATCCATCATGAAATTTCTACCAATCTTAAAAGAGTTCAAGCCCTCTAATTACCACCCCACTGGGACATAATAAACTGACTCTCTGCCCTTAAGGGCATTTGGATGCTGGATTCAGCTTTTCAGGAGAAACTTTACTATGGAAAGACTTGAACAATGCTATAACCCTTTGCAGCTGTTTAAGCCTGCAAGTCAAGGCCCATGATCCTGAACCAGCACCAGGGTACTGAGCACCTGTAAATGGGAAAAGCTGAGGCCTTCAAGGAGGAGCAGAAGCAAAGAACTGACATGTGTCCACACGCTCACATCTCCATCTTATACCTACAGGCACCACACCACACTTGCCCAGCGAGTTCACATATGGTCAGATTTCTTTGAGTGTGTTCCTCGAAGCTGTCACAAGCAGTCAACTGAGGTTGATATGAACAATAAAACTTGTTTTTTCCTGGCTTTTTGTAAAAATATTGAGCTGGGAAATGAAGACTGGATATAGAACACTTAACTGGATACATGAGTCTGGAGTTCAATTGCCTCAAGCACATTTCTCTCATAAGCAAAAGTATTGGTCAGACTGGACATTCTCCAAGATCTTTTCTTGTCTCAAGTTTCTCTAATTCCCATGGTGAGATGAGAAATTTCAAATAGAGTTAGAGGGAATTAGATTTTAAAAAAGAAATAACTATACAATAGAAAAATTATACCCAATGTGAGAAAACTTTCCAAACAAGAAAAATGGGTAAAGAATTTTTTTTTAAATTATTACTAGGGAATAAAGAACTTAAAATCTACTAGAATAGTATGCTGGTCGAAGGGCCATAGGGAAGCAGAGGGAAGAACACCCAAGTCAAATGTCAGACACCAGCTCTCAGATAGCTATGCAAAGAATGATGTCTTACTGGGGGTGAAGCAGGTAAAGGTGGGATTAAAACAAACTCACAAAGGTTTTATAGTAAAGAGAACAGACTGAGACTGATTTCTGCAAAGCCTGGGAATTCAATGCAGATATCAAAAGAGAAACAATGGTTTCATATCTCTAATTATCTTTTAAGCAACTGCTCTATAATTCTTGTGTAGGTAAAGGAGTAACAAAAATGTCAAGTCTTTGAACTCAGAGCCTTATTGTCTTTGTTTTGTGCTATGGTGATTGTTTCCAAAATGGTCCTTTTTCCCTGAGCCTTAACTCATTTTTTCCATGGAAGCAAAATAATAATTCCAAAGCACACTGCAGATACTACTTTCCTGCTTGAAACCTTTTTGTGTTCACCTCTCCACTTTCTGGCATGACATTCAGGGCCCTTCTGAATGAGCGAACCATGCTCACTTTATGCTGTGAAAATCCAGCTACTTGGTGGGGAAGTCAGCCAGGCTAGCAATAGTAGGGTAAAACCTGTGAAGCTTTGTTCTAGAACAGACAGGGGCAGGACCACTCCTCATATTAAATCCTGTCTTTTGAGGAATTAGAAAGGGAGATGAAGGGCAAATTAGACAGAAGTACAAACACACTCAGGGACAAAAGCTATAGGTACAAGTCCCAAGTCAGAAGAAGTCAAAAGCCCAGAGTTCCCTTAGTGGTAATGGCAAAAAAGGGGGTGGAGCAGAGAGAAGGTCTCCAGGCTGTGGTGACAGCAAGGAAAGTACTAGGGAGCCAAGGGCATGCAGATCTATGAGGACAACTAAGAGGGACCCCTGTGACATCCCACTATGACAATTGGAACAAAGTTCTCACCCTCAGCCTGGGCCCCATGAGTTTCTAGTCTGCATCTCTAACTTCCTAATGGATTCTTAAAATAATTTCCTACAAATTGAAGCATTGTTAGTAAATCTCTTTCTGTTACAAACAGGAACTCTACTAGAGACCTTACCCAACAGGACAACAGGTCCTGCCTTCCATTTTCAACATCATAATAGGCTCTCGGATCAAACTCAAGGTCAAACCCTTTTCTGTATATTTCCTATTGAAGTAAATTGTCTAGGTATGGCAAGTGGGCTATCAGATGCCAGAAGGGCTGACTATATAAACTCTGGGCAAGCCTAAACACAACAGCATTCTCAGATAGAATCTGGTTTGGTGAAATATTTCAACAAACATTTTTCAAGTAGCAATATGAAAGGGTAGAAAATGGGAGAATATGCCTCCTCTGCAGGGTTGGAGAAGATAGACAGCTGGGTAATACACTTGTCTGGTGTCAAGAAGAAAAGAATGAGGACACAGTCTCCATGTCTTTGTTTAGAGATAGAGTATGTTTGAATGAAAGGCCTTAGTTGGTTGTTTCTGATTAGGAGGCCATTTAGTGGCTTGGTGGCTGGACATGCAACAACAGGCAATTCCCTTCAGGGTGAAATTTAGGATGACAGGATAGTTACAGAAGAGATAGATGGTGACAAGCAACAAGCCAAGATCATAGAATTACACAAGAGCTCGAGGACCTAGGGGCAAAACCTTAGAGTTTGAGACAAAGAATAAAGTAAGGACAAAGTAACAGGCATGACCTAGATGAGGCCCTTACGACTTCCTTAGGTAGTTTTACTGTATGGCCACTTGAGGGCACTGTATCCTACACACCCAGAAATCTTTAATTTTATCCCCAGCAAGTAAACAATGTTCTGTTTACAAAGGATAAACTTGTGACTGGTACCCATGGAAGGTTGAGACCCTAAATGACCCTTCTTTTCTATCTCAATGAGTAAGCAAAACTGGCCCCAATTCAAATTCCTGGGTAACTGCAAGGATTACATCCAATTACCTCATTTAAGATCTACAGGTGCTTCCTAGAGTCTCAATAAATATTAGCTCCTACCCATATACATGTACACACACAAACATAAATTTGCCAAACACAGGAACAAGAGAAGGGGCATAAGGCAGAATTACACCCACCCTTCATCTCACTAAAGAGGCTAGGACTCAGAAGTTCCAACATGAATAGAGATCTGTGCTAGGCAATGACTCCAGAGAGGAAATGTAAGCTGCTTCTTTCCTTGCATGTTGAAGCTTGCACATAATAGCTAGAGGGAATAGAACACAAACAGCTGGGAAATAAAGATGAAAGCAAAACGGTACCAGCAGGGAGAGACACACAACCCGCTGAGAGCCTGGCAGTGTCATGAAAGATAATTTGAACAAGGTCACCTGCATGCAATTCCTCTTGGAGAAAGAACATTAGTCTCCTGCCTATTTATGACCACTTTATGGGTGTTAAGGTGGGGAATAGAATACCTGGCCCCAGCCTTCAGATTTCTACACTAAAATTCTGTTTATAAAATGACACAGAGCCACAGACAAAAGCACACATTACTGTAAAGGCTAAATGTGGAATTTCAGATGTCTGGAAACAAAGAAATTCAGCTTCCCAGAACAAACGGAGCAGGCTGAGGTCATCCCCACCCAATGCCACCAGACAGCACAGTCTGTGGCCTTATGGTGCCCTCTAGTGTCGTTTTAGGGAATATTACTGCAAGGGAAAAAAAACCCCAAAAATCTGAATCGGTCAACAGATGTGACTAGAGTGAAGAATGGATGTAACAAAACAAGTTACAAAATGAAAACAAAACGAAAGGTTTACACAGAAATTTTTAAAATGAGTTAAAGTTGGCCTAACACAGATCTTGCACTATTTCAGGACCTGTAACAGGGTGCTCTCTGAAAATACTCTCATTCCTTAAACATCCCTCAAATGGGAACCGCCTCAGTTGATTTGTGGTGGGATGCAGAAATGCGCATTTCACGAACACAATCCTACAATTCTGATGTAGCTCAGTCCGCTGGCCTTGCCTTCAGAAGAACCAAAGATGACAGCAATGGCATCGAGCAGACTGCGGAACCAATCTGATAGTAAATTCTTTAAGGGTAGAGAGCATAAGAAAAATAAACATAGAATAAACCCATGGAGTCAAACAAGACACTTTTTATTCTCCCTGAATCTAGAGTGGTTCAGTTAATCCTATATCACTGTGGGGGTCCAGGTGGGACTGAGAGAGAGAAAACCAAGTAGCGCTTCCTGATCCTTTGGACACCCCATAAACATTACCACTGCAAAAAGTCTTCCTAGTGCTTCCAGTTTAGTTTCAATGCCCAGTACCACTCCAAAGTATCCTCTCCTTCTCTGTCCCGTATGTGATGTCTCAACATCAGTCTGTTCATTAAGACAGTAGCTTTTCACTGCAGACACGGTCACCCTCCTCCCAGCTCTACTCTCCACTCTTAACACAGGTTCAGCGTTCAGTAAATACCATTTGGTTAGTGCCTGCGGTCACACACACCAAGGAAAGATCTGATGGAAGACAGAGGTCACACCCCATCACACCTTGGAGCTCCCTGACGAATGACAGCACACATGACAAGAGGGTTTTGGGGTTTTTGTTGGCCTTGGGTCACACGCCCGGGTTACAAGCCAAAAGTATGGTGTAATTTTAGGAACTTGTTTTCACTTTTGGATTCAGTTTGAAGTCTGAAAAGAACTGGGAATTTCACAAGATGTAAAGTGATAATCATTAGTAAAGAATCCAATTATTCAGTAGAGAAATTCTATCACATCAAGACTAAACAGACATATTTATTCACTTTTTTTTTTTTTTGTCTTTTTGAGACAGGGTCTCACTACACAGTTCAGGCTGGCCTTGGGCTTGCTTTGTAGCCCAAGCTGATCTCAAACTTGCAATGATCTTCCTGCCTCAGCCTCCCGAGTGCTGGGATTACATGAGTGCACCACCATGGCCAGCTTCATATTTATTCACTTTTAAAATTTTAAACACGTATGCATTCTAAGGTTGCATTTTGAGCTGCTGTTGAAAACACAGATGCTTTCACCACACTGAATTTAATTGTATGTTTTAGAAAAGTAAGGGTTTCAGAATTTAGCATTTAACATCGCTTTATGTAATCATTTATGTAATTCTCAATTTTATACATTTTTTT
>RJWT010030073.1:0-14735 GCA_004365215.1 Cuniculus paca | reverse complement strand
GACAAGGGTGTGATGGCATGTACCCACCATTATAATATCATACAAAGTAGGTTCACTGCCCTAAAAGTGCTGTGTCCTGCCTATTTATCACTACCTGCCCTGATAGCTACTGATCTTTTGACTGTCTGTCTCCACAGTTTTGTCTTTTCCAGAATGTCTTATAGTTGGAATCACATAGCAAGTAGACTTTTCAGATTGGTTTCTTGGACTTAAAAATATACATATAAGTTTCTTTTCATGACTTGATAGCATATTTCTTTTCAGCACAAATATTCTGTTGTCCAGATGTACCACAGTTTATGAACCCATTCGTCTACTGAAGGATGTGTTGCTTCCTTCCAAATTGTGGCTCCTATGAGAAAAAGCGCTTTATTATACACACCTGGGGTGCAGACTTTTGTGAAGACATAAATTTTCAACTTCTTCGGGTAAATACAAAAGAGTGCCGGTTGCTGGATTATATGGTAAGGATATGTTTAGTTGTATAGGAAACTACCAAAGTGACTGTATGTATTCCAGTCAGCAATAAATCCTCACCGGCATCTGGTGTCTTTGGTGCTCTGGAACACAGCCATTCTAATAAATGTATAGTGCTATTTCATTGTTGTTTTAATTTGCATTTCCCTGATGACTTGCGATGCGGGAGTCTTTTCATAAGCTTATTTGTTCAGCTGTATGCCTTTGGTGAGGTATCTGGGTATTTTGCCCATTTTTCATTTTAAGAGTTTTTAAAAATATTTTGGATAATATTCCGTTTACAAATTTTTTGAGTCTCTGCCCTATCTTGTTAGTCTCTTGTTTCATTTATATTTTAAAAAGTGTTCTACCCAGTGTGAATGGACTTTGAAAACATTACAAGTAAAATAAAGTCACAGAAGCCTTGTATTTTATCATTACATTTTTATAAATTGTTCATTACACAAATCCATAGAATCAGAGAGATTAGTGGTTGCCAGGAGCCAGGACAGAGTGGGCTCAGAGTTTTGGTGTGATTAAAATGTTCCAAAATTCACTGGTGACAATGGGTATACAACTGTGAATACACTAAAAGCAGCTGAACTGTAACTTTGAGAGGATGATTTTTGTGGTATGTGAATTATGTCTCAATAAAGTAGTTAAAAACAAACTTTGTAGTATAGGGCCACAAACTCTATCAAAACTTTATAGTTATAAAAATTGTAGTTGAATCCTTCCTATATTGTCACTGAAAAGTTGGGCTACAAATCAGAAAAACACCTTCTTTGACATTGCCAAAACTTCAATCTCACTCTCCTTTTATATTCATGCATCCCTGCAAGCTGGACCCAGACTGGGAGATAAAGACACCAGGAGTCATTGTGGCATTGCCCAAGTATCTTGGTCCTTGAGGAGGCTCCAGGCATTTTAACAGGTGCCTTTGCAGTATTCATTGAGAGATGAGAATGAAACAGTGATTGTAGTCCAACCCTAGGCCTTGCAAGTCACATGCCCCACTCTGCTGAGTGCTGAGGAAGTAAGTACCCATAGTTACCTACCCACGCAGTCAACATCTTTCCTTCTGAGCCAGTAAGCATTTCTTAGTCACTGACAGATGAATTTTGCAAACTTTGGCTGTCATGTGATGGTGGGAGCTGGGTTAGGTCAGGTGATTTATTATGATTTTCATGACAGTTGAACCAAGGTTTTTGCCTGAAGCCATTTCCTGGGTGAACTTAGCCTGCTTTGCATTTTGGCCTGTCTTGGAATGTCATTCCTTAGTAGGTGCTGATAGGCAGGTTGATGAAGTTCCCAGATTCTGGAGTAGGAAGGCACCTCGGGACCAGTAGCAATGATAGAGGAAACCATCTGTGCCACCCTACACGAGTAGGGTAGTGCCAACGCTTGGATGTGCAGCTCCGCTGTGACAGCTTCCAGCTCATTCTCATCTTGGAATAAATGAGTTGAACTCCGTGACCTGTAAGACTTTTCCCACTTGAATGGATCAGCTGGCCCAGGGCTTCCCAAACTGGGAAGAACAGAACAGTTTTCATTAACTTTCAGGAGCTGTTATTTATAATAATAGAGTTTACTTTTTACTTTCCAAGGAAGGACAATCAAAAAATAAAACCAATAACTGCCATTTTCTATCACATCATTTCCAGAAAGAAAGAAAATATTAACTTAAAAAAAAAAGTCAGAGGAAGAAGTTGAAAGTCCGGTTGAAGTCCAGACCTGGGGGCAGGAAGGAGTGGTCAACAAATTTAGCAAATCTTCTTCGTGGGAGGAAAGGTCTTTATCTTTCCATTCTTTTTTTTTTTTTTTTTTTTGAGACAGGGTCTCACTACGCAGTTTGGGCTGGCCTTAATCTCACCTTGTAGCCCACAGTGATCTCGAATTTTCGATGATCCTCCTGCCTCAGCCTCCCAAGTGCTGGAATTACAAGCACGGGTCACCATGCCTGGCTCCCTATCTCTCCATTCTTATCTATCCTTTTATCTTTTTTCCTGTGTTTGCCTTTATATCTCTAATCTTGGCTTGGTTGCCTGATTAAGTAGTTGATTGAATCAGCTTTTTTATATTTACTTATTTGTTTATTTGTTTTTTGTACTGGGGATCAAACTCATGACCTCGATCTTGCTAGGCAGGTACTCATGCCGTTGAGCTAAATCCCCAGCCCTATTTATTTATTTATTTTGGAGACAGGATCTTGTGGTGTAGTTCAGGCTGGCCTCAACTCACTACATAGCCCAGGCTGGCCTCAAACTGACAGGTATCCTCCTGCCTCTGCTTCCCCAGAGCTATGATCACAGGTTTGTGCCACTATGCCTAGATTTGAATTAGCTTTTCAAAGGTGGGCTATTTTCATTTATTTGGCCCCATTCTTAGGCTATTCTGCCCACTCATTTAACTAATCTGAACTACTATACCATCACTCCTACAACCTAATTTTAGAACATTTTATTAGCCCCAAAAGATTCTTTATGTTCATTTGCTCATCACTTCTGTTCCCACTCACCAGGTCTTTCCATGTATCCTTGCTATGTGACTTGTTTTCCTATTGGATCAATATTGACTGTACTTGTAATCCTATAAGTTGATTAAGTCTGACCCACGTACCCACATTACAATTTTGGTGAATAAGCTATCCCTGACAAAGGGCCCCCATGGCCCCCACTTGGGGCCCCTCCTGGAAATCCAAGAGCTGTTCTTCTTCCCCTTATTTCCAATAAAACTCTCTTGACTTCTTCCTCAATGAGACTTCATTCCTCAATGTTGTGAGACCTCAAACTCATTGTATTTGGCATGGAACAGGTCAGGAGTTATATTTGTCTATATCACTATTACCACTATTACTATTATGGTTCTCTCAATTTCACTTTTACATCACTTCCAAAGCCACTTATGAAGGTACTACTTGTCACATGCATGGGCTCAAATTTCAGCTCTGCTTGTACTTACAGTACTGTGACCTTGAGTAAGTTATTTAATTTTTCTGTGCCTTGGTTTCCTGTCTGTAAAATGAAACTAGTAACAGTGCTTCCTTCAAGCTCTGCTGTGAGGATTATGTGAGTTTATATATATTGAACAAGGCTTGGAACAATAACACCTAACATACAGATGCAAAATCATTTGCTGTTATTATTATTCACATGATCTTCCAAGAAAGCAGAAGTAATAAATAGCCAGCTCAGAGGTGAAATAAGAGTCTCCCTAAATCTTTCAAAAGTGATTTTCTTTCTTCCTTCCATTAACCCCCATTCAAATCTCAGAGTTGTTAGACCAGATTTCCCCTAGACCTTAGGCTAAAGGTTTCAAGAAAATCCCTTCCCTAGAGAATGGTCTGTGAGAACATTTTGCCCAAGCCCCCAGCTGAGGAAGGCAGAGCATCTCCTCCAAAACCCCTTGATGGATTTCCTGGCTCCTTTGGGATGTCTTGCTCAGAAGCTACTACTTAGCCCATCAATAAGAGTCTGGGATATGCTTTTATCCAGTTCCTCCACTGTGAGCACTTAGCAAATGCTGGCTGGCTGAAAATCAAATGAAGAGAGCCCTCAGGCTGACACTTCTGCTGAGTCTGTAGAAAAAATGGAATCCCTTTCTGACCTTTGGCTGTAGAATTTTAGAACTGGAATGAGTTTGGCAATGAGCTAGCCCGAGACCCTGGCTTTTCAAATAAAGAAACTGAGTCACCTGAGAAAACACAGCACCTAACATCATGCAGCAAATAGCCACAAGGCAGCTCGTCTGGTTTCCAGCCCAAGGCCTCCTTAGAATAAAAGAGCCCGAGCTGCAGGGCTGAGTCTGGGCTGCACTCACCCTCCAGCCTCACCCTGAAAGTTATTTGTGGAACCAAGTTCCTGTTGTCACCTTGTCTTGTGTTCTAGTACTTCCCTCCCCAAATACAACTTCTTTTTCAATTTTAGTTGTCAGAAAATCAAAGAAACACTAACAGTATCTCTCGTCATATCATTCTTCAGCCTCCAATGACCATGATGGGACTGGCAAAACCCCCATTCTTGTTGGTCAGTATAGTCTAACAAACCTCTAACTTCCCAATTGCAGAAAAAGTGTGACTTGCTTGTCATGGTCATCAAAATACACACGCGACAACGAACATCAGCTCAAAAGTAAAAATAGTTAACAAAAACAGAGTTCCTCTTTTTTTCTTCTTTCTCTATAAGTAAGCATTTGGTGAAAGCCAGATCACTGACTGAGGAATAAAACTGTCAAAACAGGAAGCAGTAAATGGCCACCAATGCACTATGTTCAACAAGACTCCTAAAAAATCTGCTCCAAGTTCTTGTAAATGAGTGGCAGGCCCCAAATCAATGAAAAAGTTATGTAGAATGTAAGGGTGGGTTCCCTGCTTACTCCTGTAGAGATGCGTTAAGAGCACAATATCCTCAGGCCACTTACCTTCCTTTATATCACTCAGGCAAGGAGCTCTGGTATCTGGGAATTATTCCTACTCCAGAACAGATAGACCCTCTTACGTTACCCACCTCCCCATGCAAATCTTATACCCATATCCTATAAAGACTCTCTTATTTCAGATGCTGTGATAATATATGGATTTCTGCCTCAATTTAAAATTTTTTATTTCTATTTCTTCTTTTATTGTATTGTCTAGGATTGCTAGTGTGACTAATGTTCCTTTGATTGACATGTCTATTATTGTGCTAGTGCCATGCTGCTTTTATCACTGTAACTTTGTAGTATAACTTGAAATCCAGGATTGTGATGTCTCCTGCTCTGCTCTTGCTGCTGAAGATTGCTTTTCTATTCTAGATCTCTTCCATTCCATATAAATGTTAGGATTGCTTTTGCTAGTCTATGAAGAATGCTATTGTTATTTTGATTGGAATTGCATTAAATCTATATATCAGTTTTGGTGATATGGCTATTTTTTTATTTTTATTTATTTATATTTTTGGTAGCAGGGATCAAACTCACAATGTTGCACTTGCCAGGCAGTCGCCTATGCCACTAAGCTATATCCCCAGCCCTGATATGGCTATTTTGACTGTACTGGTTTTTTTCTATTCAGAATAGGGGATATCTTTTAATTTTCTGATGTCCTCTTCAATCTCTTTTTTCAGAGTATTATCTAGTTTTTTTTCTATAGAGGTCTTTCACTTTCTTAGCTAGGTTAATTCTCAGCTACTTAATTATTTTGAAGGTATTGTGAATGGGGCTGTTTTTCTTATTTCTTCCTCAGTGGGTTCATTATTAATGTAGGGAACACTATTGATTTTTTATTTATTGATTTTTGTATCTTCCTACTTTGCTTAATTGGTTTACTAGCTCTAAGAGTCTTTTGCTGGAGTTTTTTGTGTCTTCTATGTAAAGGATGACAACAGTAAAAGTTCTGGCTTTTCAAAAATAATTTACTTTAGCTGGGCAGGGTGGCACATACCTGTAATCCCAGCACACAAAAGGCTGAGGCAGGACTTTGAAGCCAGTCTGTGATGCAGAAGTGAGTTCAAGGCCAGCCTGACTATATAGTAAGACCTTGTCTAAAAAAAAATTATTTACTTTGCTAGTGTGAAATATTTCAAACATAAGACTACAAAATAACAAAGACTCCCTATACCACATCACTTTTACCTTTTTGAGACAAAGTGTCTCTATGCAGTTCAGGCTGGCCTTGGGCTCACTTTGTAGCCCAGGCTGGTCTCGAACTCGCAACAATCCTCCTGCCTCAGCTCTCGAGTCCTATGATTACAGGCGTGAGCCACCACACCCAGCTACCACATCACCTTTAACAAGTCATACTTTATGTCCTATATGTTTCTGATCATTGAAAAAATGAACAAGTTGGACAGCTTGTCCCTGTTTTGCCATTCATACTTCAGCCTGGTCCTACTATTCACCCCTATGCAAGGCTGAAAATAATAATCAGTCTCTCCTTAATTTCCAGCCCACTCAGGTTAACCATCAGGATCTCAACCTCTGTGTCATGCTACCTATTGGTGTTCAACCCAAATCACCAAGTCCTATCAAGAAAAATACAATGCTAACTGTAAGACTATAGGAGGAACTTGTAATACATGAGGCTCATATTTGGCCAAATTTAAGTGATGTAATCAGTTGAGAAACAATGCTTTCAATTCCTTTTTACTGCATATATCAGACCAATTTCCTGTTAACTAACATGATATTTTGCTTCTGGTTTTACTCTGTTTTAGTACAAATATCCCAGAATGAATTCTTCAACTGAATGTATTAAAGAGACTAATTTTTCTATTGATCAAAAAAAAGTATCTATAGTTAAAGATCCTTCTGTCCTTGCTTTCTCCATCCCAAAATAACTACTGTCATAAATTAGTACTTATAATTATGTACATTTTATATTCTTAACATGCATTTTCATATCTACAAATTTTAAAGTACATGTTATTATGCCCTACATATCTTTCTGTAACTTGTCCATTCAAATTACTTTTTTATAAAGATAGTTTGTTAGCCTCAAGCCACTTCCTACCAGCTAGGTAAATGTCAATCCATCTCTGAGACCCAGGGAAAAGGTAGACACAGGTGTGAGAACAGCAACTGTGCCACTGGCTGAGCAGAAGAACCTTGACTTTATATCACATTGTCCTTTTAACATTTTGGTCATGAAACACCTCAAAGCTTTACTGGGCAGCACAGTGTGATGGACCACACTCATGGATGGGCCAGCCTTAATGTTGATCCATGATGCTCAATCTTGTCTCCTCCCCCAGCAAGTCCTCCCAATCCAGATTATTTTCCAGAAGCAAACTGCAGATATTATTTCATCTCATCTGAGAGGATCCCTGAGAGGGCCTCTAATGAGCCTCACCTCCTGATAGTCATCCAGCTTCTCCTGCATTAAATCAGAGACAGTCTGTGGAACCAGTAGAATTCAGTGGAGGTATTGGTTTCTGACATCTGAGGCTGGGTCGTAAAAGACATTCTGGCTTCCTCCTTGGTGCCTTGGGTTACTTGCTGAGGAAGGCAAGGCTGAAACTCAGAAAAGGTAAGCAAAGCACTGAGGATGCCCAGTGTAGGGAGCCATCTATTCTCAGGTGCTGAGCTTGCCCCTGAAAAATGACCCTGAGAATGAGTGTCTCATCTACCTCCCTCGAGGCCTGGCCCTGGTGAGGGATACCAACTGACATTCCAGGTGGACACTAAGGATCTCTGTTGAGACTTGGAAGACTGCAGCTCTAATACAGTTCTCTTTCAATTTTTATGGGTCTGTTATGAATTATATTGTCATTTACCTCACTAGAGGAGTCAACACCTGTAATGCTCTGAGATAAACTCTTTTCTGTTGGCTTCACCCAAGCAGCCTAAGCACAATGCTCTTCAAATTCACAGAAACCCTATTGTTTGAGTGGTTATCTGAGCCACTGCCTTAGGGTTTTTTCAGAGTGTTAACAAAGGATTTTATAGCCCACTCTTGATTTTACTTTTTTAAACCACACTTTCCGAGTCAGGCTCTGATTTTTGCCTGGAAGACATTTCTTAATTTTAGTAGTACTTTCTGTCTAGCTAGGTGAGGAATTTCAAATCTTGGCACCTTCATGTTTAGAATGACTTCTTTAGTTTGCATCCTTTCCCTTGCGTTGTAATATATGTAGCAGGATGAAATTAGGTGACACATCCAACCCTTTCCGGATGATTTCCTCCCTCAGATCACCCTGTTGGTTAGGTAGGTTTTCTAGCATTCATGTTACTGTGGGTGACAGTGTTCCTAGATTTTTGACCATTATATAACAAGAATTTCCTTTTTTCTAGTTTTTTTTTTTTATATTTTCTTTTAAACCATGGGTATCTAACCTTTTGGCTTGTCTGGGACACACTGAATGAAAAGGAATTGTCTTGGGCTGTATATAAAATATGTAATATAGATAACATATATAAATAATGAACTAACTTTATTTTTAAAAAACATTTTATAAAATAACACCATAAACTCAAATGTAATTGATAGGTCTCCCGCTTGAGACTTGCCCAGCCATCATGGTGACAGACCACATATTGAACCATAATGGTGTCTAGCTTCTTCTTCCCAGAAACCCCTGCAGTTTCTTCTTCCCAAACTGCCCTTTGCCAGACCCCCTGCATACCACAAATGCTCCTACACCCTTCAGCCACGTCTTGCTAAACAGCCCATGTCAGCAGCCCTGTGCCCTCCCCCAACAGAGTACATTTAAGCTTGCCCCTCGCCTTTGTCTTCAGAGAACAGCACACCTGTGAGTGCTGGTCTCTCCGTGCCCAATCTTATCTCTTTCCTCTCTTTTCTCTGCGCCGCTCCTGTTTATCTAGCTGCCTCAGATTGAGTAAAAAACAGCTCAATCAGTAATAATTAAAGAAGAACACTTACATGTGTGCTTAATAACAATAAACACCTTCATAGGCACACACTTGTGTTATAGGTTAAAATAGTATGTCCTGTCTTTGCTGCATTTTACTTGGCAAGTCACGCAACTGTTCCTAACATCTGGTACGTGCAGGTGTGGATTGGAGCGACTGCGCGATGGGTGCAGGAGGCAGCTTAGCACAGCAGTGCACCCCCGCCCGCAGTGTTGTAGCGTATGCAGCCTGCACGTGAGCACCATGCAATTGAGTCTGAAGCCACAGATACTTTTCCCTAGAATTATGAGCAATTGTGGCCGTTGACCAAACACGTCAGTAGTAGCAGCAGGACAGCTGAGTGCTATCTTGTAAGGGGTACACAAAGGGGGTACTGCGTGGCTGTGAGCAGCAGACTGGTCACATGGCTTCTGGGCTCTGTAGACCTATTTCAGGCAGGCCCCAGCCATCCATGCGACCAAGGGAATGAAGTGCTGGGAACAGATAATGGTACAACATGGCTGTTAATAGATAAGGAGCAAGCATAGCATAGGAAGACAGCTCTTCCAGATATCCTCTTATTAAATTTTTAAGTGTTCAGAGCTTTGGAGGGCAGAACATTTCTAAATTAAAAAGAAAAAGAGGGCTGAAGTTGTCAAAGACACAGAGCTCTTTTAGACACTGGCCACTCACTTCATTCCTGAGTTCATCTTAGAGCTCAAATTCAAGACAAGGCAGAGACACTGGACTTGTGTCAGAGGCAAAAACTTCTCCTACCAGCTCTTGACGATGTCAATCATCAACTCCTGAGCAGACTCCCAGAGCTCACCTGAGCAGAGTTCTGGGCAGCCTGAGAAGACAGTGAACGGTGGCGCCACAGTTTCTGGAGGTAACTATGTATACTGAACCATTCTACAGCAGTCCCAGATCACTACCCAGGTGCTGCCCATGGAGAATCAGCCCACTCCAGTCTTTTCTCCACCCAACTGCCACTAGTAGGGACCTAGTCTTGCTAGTTTATCACTGTGACCCAGGCGAGGTTGAAAGACAGACATAGAATCAGTTTAACATGTTGGCAGCCGGGGGGCTCTTGCCTCTAGTAGGCAGAGGAGCCCTGACCATCTAGCTTGTCCTGCTTTTTATTCACTCAAACATGGGTACAAGCTCTTAAAGTAGCACAATATTCTTCTGTCTTCCATTATCCACTAGTACGTGTTCAGGTAAACAACCTGATCTCAGCTGTGTTAACTTTTCCCTGGAACCGGCAACATACCATCATCCCTACGTGCTATTTTTCTGCTTTCTGCTTACAGAGGAGGCCAGTTAGGCCTCAGTTCTCCTTTATTGGTCTCCCACAATATAGTATCATCAGGAATTTTGCAGCAGTGTTTCGGTGCACATCAGTGCCCAATCCTAGTTCTTGTCAACATAAGAACCACCAATCTGAGCAGCACTGAGCACAGATCTTCCTCGATAAAAAAAAATGACCCCCAATAAATAAAGGAAAAAATGTGACACCTTTGCTGAATTTCTCAAATGGTGATCTCATAACACTATGGCTTCTCATAACACAACATTATCCAATGCTTACGTTTGCCCGATCTCCTTGGGTAATATAGTTGTTCATTATGATGGTCTTGCCATTGAGAAAGATATCCTGGCTTCCACACAACACTGACTGATGACTAACTTTGTTCCCAGATGCCCTCTGGATGTACTCCAATTTGCAGAGCAGCTCACCCAACTCTGTGGTGGCACCTTCTTTGCAGGCTCCAGTTCATGGAAAAGGAAAGATAATTTAGGGAGTAAAACCAAGACTCATAGTGTGTCTTCTTAATCCTTAATGTCCTAATCAAGTAAATTAATAGTATGTGTCCTTCTGAATTTCAGAATCCTCTGCTATGAACCAAGGACTCCTGTGTGCCTTCCATTCATCATTTTTGAACAGGAGGCTCCTATATCAATTATACTATGCTATGCTACACTATACTATGGGGGACAGCATAGATGACTCGGCTTTTTAGTTCATAGATTTTTCAGAACAAGAATAACTACAAGAGAAGCCTGGGTATGATTCATATGGTGACTGTCTGCACTTTGTGATGATGCTGTGATAGGATGAAATATATAAAGACCATGTTAGAAGGACTGAATAATTGTAGGCCAGAAGGTAAACTGCGGTAGCCAGCCTCCCAACCCACAGAAACTGCAGAAGATGCTGAATACTTATTGTTAAGTCATTCTTTTTTGTTGAATTTTACTAACACATGTTTGTAGTACATAACGATTATATTCATTGTAATCATTATCTTTATCTGTGATTCATTGCCTTTCTCAAGCAGCTTTTAAGATTTTGTCCCTGTGGTGGACTTTTGGTAGTTTAAGTATAAAGTGGCACAGAGGTTCTCTTTAGGTCATGGCTATTTGGGATCCTGTATCCCTCATTTATCTGTACATTTATCCCTTTCCCTATTGCATTTGGGAAGTTTTCTCCTGTTATTTCTGTGAAAAGGTTTTTTTTCTTAATGCTATTTGCATTGTCTTCTGAGTTTTCACTTATTCCAATTATTCTTAGATTACTCTTCTTTGCATCATCTTGCAGCTGGTGGATCCATTTTTCATTTTCTCTGGTTGTTTTTAAGGTGTCTTTGAGTAGTTGGTCTTAGAAAGCATCTTTTGCTTTGTTTTGTTTTGTTTTGCTTTGAGACAGGGTCTAGCTTTGTAGTACAGGTTGGCCTTGAACTCACTATGTAGCCCAGGCTGACCTCAAACTCACAGTAATCCTCCTGCCTCAGCCTCCCACAGGCTGGGATTACAGGCATGTACCACTATGCCCAGTTTGCATTATTGTCTTCTAATTCCAAAATTCTGTTCTCACATTGGTCAGTTCTACTGCCCATACTTTTTTTTTTTTGAGAGAGAATTTGCTGAAAAACAAAAAAAAAATTTTTTTTTGAGACAAAGTCTTGTGAAATTACTAAATTGCCCAGGTTGGGCTCTTCCAGTCTCAGTCACCCAGAGTGCTGGGATATAGGTGTGCACCAGCATATACAGCTGGTTTTAGGCAAAACTGCACTGTCAAAGTTACTCTGGTTATTCTGTGAAGAATAAAGCAAAAGAAGAAAAGTGGAGATGCAAGGTAGAGACAAGGCTATTCCAAAAACCAAAATGAGATGATGGTGATTTGGAGGAGGGATGTAACTCTGTAGGTTGTGTGGATTGACTGGACCTGGATGTGCCTGGAAGGCTAGAAACAAAGACCTTGCAGAGAAGAGGTAAGGATGACCATGAGGTGCCAGGCTGGGTCATTTTAATGTTACAGTTAATATGTACTAAATGTAAGAGTTTTATCTCTGATAATGGTAGAAAAAATTCAACAATAATTTTATAGAATTAACTATCAAAAGATTAACAAAGCTTTATGGTTATACTACTAAAGTATAGAGTTTGGGAAAGGGGAAATATAAGAGGAAAACTTTAGGATCCTTAACTCCATGGTATGAAAAGGAAGAGAGAAAAGTGACATAAAAGGTCTTATTGGGGAGTAGAAGAATGTTATAGAATTAGGTCAAGGTAAGAAAAAACTGGTAAGAAATAAAAGATAAAAAACAAAGAGGGAGAAAAAAGAGAAATTATGTAGAGTAAAAATAAATGAGAAATAATTGAAGGAGAAAAAATTAAAAGGGTAAAGAGGAAAAAAGGAATAAGAAAGAGATAAGAACCAAGGCAGAAGGACCAAGGAAAATGTCCAAAGGCCCAGCAAGCTAGGAAGAACAAAGGAGGGAAAGAAAAAAGAGGAAAAGAAAGAAACAAAACAAAAAGCTAAAAACAACAAACTCACAAAAATACAACCAAACAAATTTTTTTTTCTGTGATTTCAGATATGTGGTTTTCTTCTAGGATCTTCAGTTTTGGGACAGTGTTCGATTCAAGATGTATCTGTGCTCAGCCTGGTAGATAAAGAAAACAGTCAGATCTTAGCTCCCTGCTGGATGAGGTCACCAGCAGACAGTAGGATTAGGGTGAGGAAGGCACCAATTCTGTGACTTTCAAATCCAAAGTGATTTAGGCCAGCCCGGCCTCTGGCTGTGGAGGTAGACCCCACGTCCTCTAGTTTAAACCCTCTTTGGGGTTCTCTTGCTAGTCTGACTGCAGCTCCCTGACCACATCCATCTGTTGTGGCTGTCTCTCACTCAGTCACTGTGGGCGTGTAACCCTGAGATGAAGCAGACCTGTGGCTACTCCAGTCCCCTGGGGCCTGTTGACCCCACCTTGGAACAGCATCCAACCACTCTCTCCAGGGGATGTGCAGGCACTTGGACTGGAATCATTCACCAGCTATTGCAGCAGACAGCATCTGCCAGTGCTGTTTTTCTCCCTGAAGGCCTGTGGAATCCCTTGCTTTCACTTTATCTCTGTGTATTGGATCTTCCCTTCTCATGAGCCATGATCCAGGAACTAGGGAGAAAGTGCAAATTGCTCCTTCCTTTTTTCCATGTTGTATTCTGCCTCTTCAATTTTTCTGTAGGCTCTAATTTTCCCATCGGATCCCTCCTGGGTCTCAGAGACCCACCTCCTTTCTTGTTTTCTTCCACAAGCTGTTATTTTCCAGCGTTTGGATTCCAAATTTTAGAGAGGCTGAGTTGGTTGTTGGCCACTCCACCATTTTCCCACAAGTCACCATGTTTTTATAGCTCATTGTGCACCAATAGAAAACTAGTACACTATTATAAATATGCTAATATATACCTGCAAAAGATAAGGGCACTGCCATAGTTTGGGTCTTGATTGTCCCACAAAGACCCAAATGTTAAAAGTTTGGTTCCCAGAGTGGTACCACTGGAGGTGGTGGGTTACAAAGTGGGGCCTCGTGGGAGTCTTTAGGTCCATGGGGGCCGTGCTAATGAGGGTCATGAGTCCCCACCCCTCTCTTTTTCTCTTTGCTTCCTAGCTCATGGTATACGGTCTGTGCTTTTGCTCCACCACATGGTGGTGCCTCTCCACAGACCCAAAAGCAACAGAGCCAACCGATCATGGACAGCAACCTCCAAAAGCTGCAAGCCAAAATAGACCTCTACTCTTTATAAATGTGTTTGGTATTTGTTTGGAAAAGGCTACCTAATAAAGATTCTTTTTCATTTTTTTTTATTTTCAAATAATTATAAACTCACAGAAAGCTGCAAAAACAAGCATACAAGGAAATCTGGTATATTCTTCACCCAGCTTCTCCCAGTATAACCATCTTACATTGCTGTAGCACAATATCAAAACCAGGGAACTCGCACTGGTACAATGCTACTAGCTAGATGACAGGATTCATTCAGATTCCACCAGTTCTTTCATGCATTTGTGTGTGCATGCGTGTGTGTGTTTCTATGCAATTGCATCATTTATACATTTGTGTAACCATCGCCACAACACAGAGCTATTTCATCACCACAAGGGCATTCTTTGTAAGAACACAAGCTTAACACTTTCATCACACTTAATGTAACCATAATTACTTACTATCATACAAATGCAGTCATTTCTCAGATTTCCTTAAGTTTTTGTCCTTGTCTGGCTCAGAACTTGAGTCTGTAACACATATTCCCATTATCAAACTTCATTCTCAGTGAGGGTAAGTGGGTCATCACTGCTATCCTCAGTGTTTTCATGTTTTCTTTCTTTCTTTCTTTCTTTCTTTCTTTCTTTCTTTCTTTCTTTCTTTCTTTCTTTCTTTTTCTCTTTCTTTCTTCTCATACCAGGGATTGAACTCATGACCCCATGCTTGCCAGGCAAGTGCTTGTGACACTGAGCTAAATCTCCAGCCCTCACGTTACTTCTTGATTTTTGTTTGTGCCTATTTGAATCAATTTCCAGAAATAAATCCTATACCTCTTAGCAGTTATTCTTCATTATACTCTATCCTCATCCCTTGAAACTACTGATCTACCTACTATCTCTGCTCTGGT
>RJWT010030072.1:0-14732 GCA_004365215.1 Cuniculus paca | reverse complement strand
TTAATTTGACCAAGAATAAAGTGAACATGTGAAAATTCCACGGTACTTTGTAGCTCACTGTTATAAACTGCTGTCAGGAAAGCAGAATAGCAAAAAGAACAGCCGAGGACCTTTGGGTGAGAATATCTTGGCATGGATCCCTGATGCTCTAAATTTGTGGGGCCCTCCAGAAAAAGAATACCCCTTAAATCAGATGAAAAATGCATGGGTGAAGGAAGGAGTAGACACTGTTACAATAACTCTCAATACTGTTTTAATGCAGTTGAACTCATGATTTTCAGCCATCTCCAGGAAAGTTGAAAATAAACCACACACACACACACACACACACACAGGCACAAACAAATAAGGATAATGCAATTGTTTTGAGATGGGATGAAGTCAAATATGATTATAATACATTCTAAAACTCACATTTAAAACTACCACTGCCAATTTATTTCTCCATGTTTGGGGCATCATTTCCATGCCTTTGTATTTAGGGATGTGAGAGTTTTACTCAGCACAGTTACTTGAAAATTCCTCATTTCCTTAATCACATTTCTCTGTGTTCCTACTTGAAGGTCAATTACCCAACACTGAGGTGGAGATGTAATTTCTGATTAATTTTTCTGCCAAGCCAAGAGATTTCCATATCAGCAATGTGATCAACTTAACTAGAATCCAGGTGGCAGGAGTGTGAGATGGCATTTGAACTGTTGTACTTTATTCTTCAAAATATTCAGAGAGAAAGGATATTTTCAGAAATGCCAGCAATTGGAGCTGAAGGATTTACTCTAGGAGATCCTGGCCTCTGTCACATTGGCCAAGGCCTCTCCTCCTCTGGCATGGTGCTCGCCTGCAATTTCAGAAGATTGGCGAAGGGGAGAATCCTTTGGTGAAATGTCTTGAGCTGGATTTAGGAATCCGCCTCTGGCCCTGCAGGGCAGCTTCAGGCCCTCACCCTAATTGAGCTGTTTATAGATTTAATGTTTTCTGCCAACTAAGCACTGGCATTGTGTGTGTAAGTAAACCCTTAAAACATGACTGCAGGCTTACGTGGAATAGGATTAAGCTTCTCTTCCCCATGAATCTTGTTTCCTCTTCTTTCTTTCTTTCTTTCTTTCTTTCTTTCTTTCTTTCTTTCATTCAGTCCACATTCCCAGCCTTCTTTAGTTTTCCACCTATTATCAAAAATTTCTCAAAAAACTAAAGGACTGAAAATTAATTTACTCTCAAGTAAAAATAACTGCTGATAATTAAAAGTATTTCTTCTCTCAGGGAGATTTTGATATGATAAAAGATAAAAGGTTTACAATACCTCTCCTATTTGATGACAAGGTTTAAATGAGCAAGGAAAGAAAAAATGTCCTGTGAATGAAAGGTTGGGAGGTCCAGCAGAGAATAACAAATGCTCTTAAGGCAAATCTATTTTAGGGCCAACTACTTGTAAAAATAATGAATAATGTTTTCTATACAGTCAGTTCTTTGTATCCTTAGGTTCTGTATCTGTGGATTCCACCAGCCATGGATCAAAATATTCCAGGAAAAGAATTACATCTGTGCTAAACTTGCATGGGCTTCTTTTCCTGTCCTTCCTCCCTAAACAATGCAACATAACAAATACTGACACAGCATTTACATTCTACTAGGTATTGTAAGTAATCTAGAGATGTCTTCAAGTGTACAGGAAGATGTGTACAGGTTAAACGCAAGTATACACCATCTTATATAAAGGACCTCAGGGTCCAAGGATTTGGGTATCCATGGGAATCCTGGAACCAACCCCAAGGTATGAAGGAAGGCAACTGTTAGCAAGCTAGCACTTGATCCAGGTCTTCCATGTGAATGTCCCACCCAGATAGTCAAGGTCTCACCACAGGTTAAGTGAGCTTCTAATATTTTAAAGTTAAATTTGGTTGGGTTTGTTAAGAAAAAGAGAAACTTCCCCATATAGGTAGGAGTCAGGACTTCATCTAGGTTACCACAAATATAAAGCGATCTTCTAATGAGCTCTGGAATAAAATGCAATTAAATAGGTAAAATTCATAATAAAATTGTAAAATTACAAGAACCTTTATCAACAGACTAAAAGCAGGCTGATTCCAGTGGCAATCAGATGGTAGAAAAAGAGTAAGTTATTTATTTATAAATCATGTGATCTTCTCTCTCAGAATTTTTAAGTCTTGTATCATCCAGTAGAATACATGAGTGTGCCTCAATGATAACTTAATACAAATTGACATCTTTGCTTTTCTCTAGATTCCATCATGAAATAATCTCTATTTTGAATTAAGTGCATCTTCTTACCACCAAATTGGAAACAGAAAAATACATACTACTATATATTCTAGATTTGTTCAGCCCTATCATTCTACATGTTCATAATTAGGTGCCACCAACATAAAAGACAGAACTCCACTTCAGAAGTCTCAAGATTATTTTTTATTTCTAGGTCCTAGAGATATGCTAACATTTTCTGAGTTAACTTTCATACAGCTGATGTCTCAAGGATGTTTTGAGTGTAATTGTTCAGTGCTGCGTGTTAGTCTGAACTCTTGGACTGATCTTTCCACCCTCTCTGATTTTGTTAACTCTCAGAACAGTGCATCATCCTAAGTGTTGCTTCTGAGCAGATTATTATAAAACAGATCTGAGCTGATTATAATTTGTCTTTGGTTTCTCCACCTAGGAAAATAATTTCCTTGCATATATATTCCTCCATGTAATCTGTTGCTATGTTCCCCAGAAAATGAAATCATTTTTGAAAATATATTCTAGAAACTGGTTATATGATGCTAAAGAATCTAGTGATTAATTATTTAGTAAAATTAAGCCCTTTTTACAAGTGTGTAATCAATCATTCCCTTTTCAAACACATATCTTTAAGTTGAAATTCTTCTCTATAAGTTCACTTAAATCATGGCCTTTTTATATTATTTGTAAGTTACTTTAAATTTCCTTTTCTTGGTTATTTCTCCAGAAATGACTACTTCCAAACACCCCTACCCCAGGAATCAACTCCATTTTCCAAATGTCCCACTTAGCATCAATTTTAATCACACATTCATTTGCACTCACCTAAACGTTTGGTGTTTGTCACAGCATACAGTCTCTCTCTCTCTCTCTCTCTCTCTCTCTCTCTGTCACCTATGAGTCATTACAATCTCAGTAGAATCACAATGGAAGGTTCAGAACCCTTCGCCCACACCTCACTGTAAAGGAAAGGAACCAGAAGACAGCTTTCTTGTCTTGAAAATGTCAAGTGTTCAGCATGTCTCCTTTGGGGGCTGAATAGATATGTAACCTTAAAGAAGTAAGTCCTCGGGTCTGAGCAAAGTTTTGAGCATTCAGAGTCCAAAGTTAACTTCCTACAAGTGTGCCATTGAGAATTTTACCTTTCTTCTTCTTCCATTAACCTCAGCTGTCTGCAGCACCAGCTTGGCCTTTGACTTGTTCTGATTGGGTGGGATAGCCCGCCCACAAGACACACAATCAGATTTTCCCTGGTTTGTTTCCAGGCCAGCTGGCAGATCTATGCACACAGGGAAAGGGAATATCATGATCTCCTTTCCAATGCTTCTCAAATGTGGCTTCTCCTTTCTTCACAATTCAGCACACTGCATACCATACCATACTAATAATCAATTCTGCTTAGTCCACAGTGGGTGGAAGAGGATGATGTAAAACACACATGGTATGATGGCAAACCTTCTAGAATCTTCAGTGGTAACAAAAAGCCAGCTACAGCACAAAAAGTGGGTGTCACAGGATCGCCACCACTGCAGGGCTTGATTTAGCTCTCATTATACCCTGTCTGAACCGATCTCAAAATATTAAAACTCCAAGTCCTTACTGAGGTTGGTAGGGAGTATAGCAAGCTGGAATAACCTCAGACACCTAACCAGAGTTTCTTTTTGTTGTTGGGATAATTTTGTTACATTCACACAGAGAAGGATGCATTTAGACAGATTGGTATGATTTGGCCAAATATCCAGAGGCAGGGAGAAGAAAATCTGGGGAATAAGGAGGGTCTGAAACCAAATGTGCCCCCTGTATTTCTCTCCTGAAAACAGTTCACAGTTTTAACTACCCACTTTGTTTTGTAGCTCAGAATAAAACGTGGGGTTGCACCAAACCCTACCAGAACAGCCTTCATGATTAGAAAGTGCTCCACACCTTGGAGAGCCCAGGAGACATGAGAATAATTTTAAATGCAAATTAAATTGAGGGGGTAGCAGAGAAGAACACATAAAAGACAGTAAAACAAAACCTTTCAATTTTCTTAAATTAGTAGTCTAATGTGTTCTAAAGAGCAGTTCCACTCAGATCTCTTCTTAGGGGTTGCATTTCATCACAATATAAAATGGGCAAATCCATCACTTTCCTCCACTCCGTGCTCTTGACTCAAGATTGAAGGGAAAATTAGGAGCTGCTCATTTGGGCTGGCAGGCGCAGCTGTGTCGTTCAGCTCTCTGACGCTCTCCTGTGTCCTGTTGCAGGGGGTCAGCAAGTTCTGGTGAGTATCTGCCCACTTCGAGAATCCTCCTGTTGGACTATACCTCTCTGGCTAGCTCTCCTTTACAGAGGTGGGGGGCGTCCCCCCACTAAGATCTATATTATTATGCGTCTTTCAAAATCTGAGAAATTTCAGGCAGCTTTTTAAGCTGCTTCCAGTGACTGATTCACAGAAGGCGTTATTTCAAGCCTAGATGCTGGTGACTGTTTCTGTGTATAACAGGGGGATGCTAAACATATGCTTGCTAACATGGCCTTTCCTTACCATTCCCCCCATTTCCTGCCACCAGTTGGGTCACCTTTTCAGTAGGTGCCGAAGCCCCCCAACATTAGCTAGACAACTTTCTCCTGTTGGTTGTTTAACCATTTAATATACTTTTCTGTTGTAATTGCAAATAAACTGGGATTTAGGATTATAAAAAAATAAATGAGTAAGCCAGAAATCTCCCTCTCTCTTTCTCTCTCTTTTTAATGACTATGACACTTCTCTGTGCATAAGACATAGAGAGAGAGTAGGGGAGAGCCCTGGCTGATGTAAAATCCCCATGTAGATTTTGATGGTTTTCTGCCAAAGTTTTACATGGGAAACTGGTAATTTTTTTCCTTCGCAGGGGAGGGCACAGGGAAGCAGAGGCTGGCGTCACCTTCTGTTGCTAAGGTAACGTGCTCTGGCCATTTTATCTGATAAAGGAAGTCCAGTGGATGGAATGCATTATTCATCACTGATCTAATCAGACAATCAAAATTGTTTACTTTCACCGGGAATATTTAGTGAGATCAAAGACATCTGGCTTCAACAGCTCTGGATCGACTGCCGACAGTGAACCCTTGATATTTCTGCAGTAAGTACGCTCTGCCGTTGGGGTACCTTTGGATATTTTTTAAAAGTTTCTTCTTACCAGACTGGGTTTCTTAAATTAAAACGTGTATCTTTAGAAAGAGAAACCAGTTGGATTAGCCTCTCTGAGCCTGATTTTAATGACTTTGTCTCGTTAATTCTTTCTTTAAAAACATCATGCAGAAACAGATATGCTTCATTTGTGTAAATATCAAGGGAAGGTTCCATGGACTCAAAATGAGAACCCAAGAGGCTGGACGTGTTTTGATGAAGTGGTTTAGCTTCCTGACAGGCATGGTGAAGCTATGGGGATCATTGCAAGGCTGCAATAATTGTCACTGCTCGGCAAGCCTCATTTCTTTCTCAAAAGCAGCCTGTGGCAGGTGCAAGCAGGTGATGATCCTGTAGCACTTTATAAAATGCGCCAGAGGGAATTGCTAAAGAGGAAGGAATTCAAGGCATTTCTCCAGCAAACAAGTCAGTGTGTGTCATAGATGCGAGGCAGCTATGAGCTGAAGGTTGGATTCCCAAGCAATTCTCCCTGCTGGAGGAGAATCTGAACATCTCCAGATCAACTGAGGATCAACCCTCAGGATGCCTGACACTTCCTGATGCCATTTACCAGATAGAACTTTGAAAAATGGTAGCATGAAAATTTAACAGTATATTTTCCAGTTGATATACAGCAAGGAAAAGACTGGTATGTTATCTCTTTCTAGCCCGGATTGTCTGTTTTTCTTCAAGAGAATATATTACTTTTAATAAATGTTGGCTAAAGGTTGCATTTTCTTCTATAATAACAAAACTGTGCTGGTGGTGGGAGAAGTTGTCTTAGAATTGAAAACGTCAATCAAATAGTGGGATATTATAATGGGATATTCTTATCCAAAAATTTAAAGTATATACTTTTCCATCTAAAATACTGTGGATTTTTTTCCTCTTAATAGGTATTCAAGTGAATATTTTCTCTCAGAAGTCTGTGATTGAAACTCCAGGATGGATTATCCCAAAATGGATTATTTTCTGGATGTCGAGTCTGCTCATAGACTTTTGGATGTGGAGTCAGCTCAAAGATTCTTCTACAGCCAAGGAGCTCAAGGTAATAAAATAGGAAGAAAAGAGGAATGTTCTCATATGTCCATGCTGGTTTTCCACTAACAGTGCAGTGTAGGTTGGAAGAGTTTAAACTGTGTCCCAGAAATTTAACAATTGGTATTTCTAAATTGATAACCTCTCCACAATGCTGTTGGAATTGAGATGGGCATGTAATAGAATAAATAAACCCATACTTGTTGAAGATGGTAAGAAAAAAATATACCCAACTATGGGTACAAATGCTTCTCAGGAAACTGAGTTAGAAAACAACTCCCCACCTCCTTGAGCCCAAGGCCTATGGCTGAAAGAGAATCAGGGATATTTTTCCTCTTTGACAACTTCTAAGCTTGCAGCCAACACAGTGGTGGATATCTTAAGGCACCATGACTTAGCTGAGTGGAGTTCAGCTGAATTAGGGGTCCCTGAGATAAACATGGGCCTCCTATAGCTGCCTTATGTATTTTAGGGTTTCAGCTATTGCCTTGGAGAACTGACATTGCACATCCAGGGAGCAGTAAGGAACATCTGTATTGTGACAGGTGGCCAATGTGCACATTTTCATGACTTTGTTCAAGGTGATCAGTTAGGATCCAAGTACTGGCTGTTCTGTTCAAGGGTGCATATGCAATGTTGATCTTTAGAGCAGTGAAAGAAACCTTTATAAAATTTCCTGATATATAGGAGATTTTTTACAGGCATCGGTTCTATTTTCTATGAAATATTTAAGATGTCCAATCAATGCAACCTGAATGATGGGCACGTCCCGATAGTCCCCTGAGGAGGACTATGTCCCTATTTTTCAATTTACAGTTAGATGAATTCTTGGAAGTCACAAAGCAGAGATAAGAAAAATACCAGTTTTTATAATCTTAGCATCTGTCACTGTTACATGATGGGGACTTCACACTAAACACCGATCATATTCCACCCTGGTTTTCCCGGATCCTTTTCTAAATTTTTAACTCATTCTTGAACTAATTGCTATTAATCACTTGTAGCAACCTTGAGGGCTTGCAAACCTGCTTCTTCCTTACTTCCATTGTCCACACTGTGAGCAGTCCCCTTAAAGTCAAGAGGTTCTAGAAATGATCTGGTGGGTTTGCTTGGGTCAGCGTGCTCATCAGCACTACTTCAACCAGCAACAGTGATACAACAGCTAATTCGCATCCCTTCTGGGAGGATGGAGTCAGTCTTGCTCCTCTCAGCCACTTCCAGAGATGTGGAGAAAAAGAAGGGAGAGACATTGATCAGAGTCTCAGCCTGTTCAGGGGTCTGCAGTAGGAAGATGCTAAAAGTGGATGCAGAGCTGAGGCTGGGAGGGAGAAGGGGTGATAGGAGGCTCCTTCTCAGCAGCAGCCCCGCATTTGTACACAGCCGCATCTGCTCCATTCTACTTGAATGAGAGCACCATGTTCTGTGGAGGAGCTGTGCATCTGAGCGGCACAGCTGTGGGCAGAGTGAGAAACGGAGCAGCAGTTAATTATAGAGAATACAGATGTCCACTTTGTCTCACTTGCCGTGGGGACAGGTTAAACTTTTAAGAAGACCATGGGCTTCCGGCTTTTACAGAAAGGGAACGGGCAGTGTGTGGGAGGCTCAGAGAACTTGAGGCAGCCTGGTGACTGTCAGCAGATGGAGCTGGGGGCGGAGTGGTCAGAATTGTCACCATCAGTGACTGTGGCTTAGACACCAGAGCTGGAGTGACTGAAAAATGCATGGGAGGTGGTAGCATAAGCTGCTGCTGCTCTCCAGAATCACACTCACTTGAGGGAAGCCAGGATGATGTTCCGGTCAAGGAATCCTGGGTTTGCAGGAGGTTGGGGGCTCCGCAAACATCTAGGCCAGTGTTGCAAAACCCCCAGACTCCCTGAATCAGAAATCAGGTTTTCATTAATGGCTAACAATGTTTCTCACCAGCGATGTGACTCTGAGACCAGGGGAAGAAGGGTGGCATGATGACTACCTGTTGAGAAGGACATTAGGGCAGTTAGGTTGAATTTCACTCCACAGAAGCTCTGTACTCAGCCAATAGCCAGGTCATTAGAAAGGTTAAGAGGCTGAAGAGAATTGCAAGTTTGAGCCCTGCTGACTTAACAGGAGGCTGCGTCAATCTTAAAAGCCTGGATCTGTTTCAGTGTGAAGGGCCTGGGTCAATCCTCAATACCACACACACATACACACACACACACACCCTGCAGGAAAGACAAATGGTCCCAGCTGGAAACATGTTGAATTGGAAGCACAGTATAGAGTTAAGAAACTGGGACTTTGATGGCCTCGGACCCTACTGACTAACCTGTCGTGTGTTGATTGCATTTCTCAGCTGTCCACTTTCACTGTCATGCAGCTCTTTCTATAGACTGATCAATTATAAATACTTCCAAAGGGGAAGTAAGAAAATCGGAGTTCTTTTCCTTTTCATATCTCATTTTCTACATAGTTTCTTACCCTTACCTCAATTTGCAGTAATTACAAATTCATAGTGTTCTAGGGAAATCAGTACCTTCTATATTGATTATATACAAAGCTTATCCAGAGCAACAATTTCAGAATTATATGGTTGAATGCCTCTTAGAGTTCTTTAATTTTTTTCCTTGAAAAGTGGTAAAAGTCCTGCCCCTAAATGGAGGATGTTTTAACTAGTTAACACAAGAAGAATCTTAGAGAGTGAGAAAAAAATCATGGACAAAAGCAATCTGTCATAAGACACATTCTTTTGGAATTCCCCAAGATTTCCAAAGATCAGTGATCTATTTTGCTAAATGAAGCAGGTTGTTAGTTTCTTCTATCTCCATTTTTCCTTGATTTGACACTGAGTTCAGGAAATCAGTTGCCTCTCTGGGGATTCTACTTTCAGAAGTGGGCGTGATGTGTTGCAGAGAGCAGGAAAAAAGTGCAGGGGCATCTTGTTTGCTCGCTGTCAGTGGAGAATGCTCTGCTTCGTGAGTGATCCATGCACAGTAAATCTCACTAGCACAGCAGAGTTCTACTGAGATCTCTTCTCACTCAAAAGAAATATTCCATAGCTACATATGACCTCAAAGATCAGGCATGCCTTGACATCCTATAATTTGAAGTCACCCATTATCAGGTTTCTGACAATGAAGTTCCACACACTCCATATCCGATACTGTCCTTTTTTTAATGAACAACTGAACTGGGATGGAAGTCATGTTATAAAAGCACAAAACTAACATCATGGCATTTTCAGGTGGAAATAAGCATTACAGATCAGTGATTCTCACAGGTTCCTTCCTAAATTGAGACAGATCCTCAAGGGCCAGATCCAGGCCCCAGTGCTGTTTTTGACAAACCCCTGGGTTATAGAAATCAGTGCTGAAGGTTAAGAACCACCATGGTGGTCCATCAGTCACTTGCTCTCAGACTGTGGCCCCACATGGCCAGCACCTGCCTCATCTGCAGAATCACAGAGCCTATCCTACACTTGGAGATTCAACTTGCATTTCCACAGGTTCCCTGGCTAATTTATGCTAAAAGTTTTGAGTAGCAAAGATTGTATTCCAGTGCACATTAGAAACACCTGGTAAGGTTTTACAGTTTCAAAGCTGGAGTCCCACTGCTATCCAAGGGAATCAGAATATGTCAAGCACCAGAAAAAGTGTCCTTTGCATTGCCCCTTAGTGATTCTGATGGGCAGCCAAGACTGAGAACTTGGGACCTCCCATTTCATAGTAAGTGTGGTAAGACCTCTCTATCTGAGTCTTCCCTTTTAAATGAATCCAAACTATTGAAAAAGGGCAGGTGGACTTCAAACAAATGTATTAGGGGTTGCACTATGCATATTCATAGTTAATCTTCAAAGAAACATTGGGAAATAGGAATTACAGTATTATGGGCATATTTCAGGTTAGAAGGTTGATGAGGCACAGAGTGAAGAACTTGGAAAAGCAGAAAAACTAGGACATGAATTCAAGTGTGTTGACATAAGCCCAAGCTATCTTCTTTAAGTATCTGATCCTGCATGCTGGAGAGAGCTGCCTTTTGGGCCAGTCATGTTGATAAAACCAACCCTGTAGGTCAGGGAAGGTGAGGTTGATGACCATATCACACACCAGAGATGGTGAAGCTGAAGTTTAGAGTGGTTCCATTAGGTGGCCAAATCATATAATGCATCAGGAAAGGGCAGAAACAAGAGCCAGATCTCACTTTACCATGCCTGTGCCCTTTCTGTGACTCTAGGGTTTTCATTTATTTTCTCAAAGACAATATCCTAGGACATTCAAATGACTTTCTGAAGGGAAAATACATTAAAAGACAGTCAGTTAACTAAAATCACCAGGCAATCAAATTTATGGCTCCTGGTAACACTTTCCCCTCTTTGATCATTTTACATAACTCTTGGCATTAGAACCAGATGCAAAAATTGTTGCTCTTTATAATGCGCCTTTTCTCTCCTCTGTATTGTCTCGCTCAACAAAGAGAAATGCCAGCTTTGACAACTGATGAATGTCACAGTGAGCAGCTCACGGTGCCTTCAAGTTGTTTTTGGAAATAGGAATTCATCAAAATCTCTGTCAACCCTCTCCCCAACCCTCTCCCACCTTCACCCTTTAAACACGCTGTAGAATCTGTCAGAACACAGGCTTTTGAATCTCGAGCTTTGAGCTCAGTGTTCCCTAAACCTGAACACTACATCTCTGAGACCTCTTCAACATGGCCCCAAGAGGCAAAGACATTTGGCAGCACTCAACTGATTAGAAGTCACTGACACAGATGTGCTCATGTTCTTTCCATTCCTGTGTGTAATACAAGGCCCATTCTCAATGTCCCCTCCTCTGTGAAGCTTTGCCTGAGATTTCCAGAACTTTCTCATATAGAGTTCTGTTCAAGCCTACATTCTAGCCATTGCCAGGTGTATGATTCCACATATATTCCACAGTGTCTCCACCACTGAACCGAACCACAAGCTCCCATAAATGACTTAACCTCTCCATCAAAATCGGTATAATCCCAGCTTGAAATCCACAGGGAATTTTTAAGAAGCAAATGAAGCATGCCTTTCTAGTGTTCACTACATTATCTCCTCCTATTAACTAGCTCTTTATACTGTTGTTTTATTGGTAGATAAGTGTCACCTACCTCAACCACAATGATCTCTTTACCACTTTCTTGATTCCCCACACTATTCTTGGCACACAGCAGAAGCATTAAGATGTATTCAATGTCTCCACTGATCTGATGAAATGAAAATGCCTAAATCTACACTCACAAAGAGAAACTTTGGACTTAGGGAAAGTATTTGAGAATTCAAAGTTTGAAAAATGGGACCTACTAATGCCATTAAAGAATTAAAATGTTCAGTTGAAGATGGAGACTACACAATAATGAAAGGAAAAATTATTTTAAAAAATTATAAAAAATAATGTTTGAATACACACAGATAAAGGAAATGCAAGGGAGTCATCAACTTTGCTACATTTCCTATAAAACAGAAGAAATTCTTTTAAAAATCAAAAGGAAAAACAAAATACAACAGGAGGGATTTAGGTAGACTATTAAAGAAATTTAACCTTTTAGAATAGATCTCAAGTGGTCCCTGAAGCCTTTCTAATATACTGTAGTCTGTGATGACTGGGTTTTTATTCTGCCTAAAAGTAGAGGTGTAGAACAGACAGTTTCTCAACTTTTACTCTGATGAACTTAATTGAGCTCAGTTCAAAAACTGCTCCAAACTGGGCACAGTGGCACGTGTGTGTAATCCCACATACTCAGGAGACTGAGGCCAGGGGATCAAGTTCAAATGCAGCCTGAGCATCTTGAGAGAATCCTTTGTGAATCAAAGTTTCAAAGGGCTGGCATGTGGTTGCGCGCGTGCGCACGCACACACACACACCCACACGCACAACGCTGCTCTCAATACATTAAGCAGACTGGAAATCCATGTATGCTCCTTAGTTGACATGTCTTTCCCTCTTCTTTAGACCTTTTAGATAGAGTGTCACGCTTTCTAATCAATTGATTCTCAAAGCAGCTGCCAGCCACACTCCCATTTCTGATTAGACTCAGTGGAGTCACTCACCTAACCCCCATGCTGGGAATGCACTATGAGAATCACTCATCGGTTTACAGTTTGCCATGGCCCACATAGCCATGGTGTATTAGGATCCAGTGCAGGCAGTCTTCTCTGTCCCTGTCCCCTGACACCTTCATGTCATGGTCTCAGGTATGGCTCATATCTGGACCTATAGGTATGATTTGCTCCAAAAAGGTTGAGGCAGGAACAGTCATCACAAAGCAGCTCAATCCCTCTGTGGAAAGTGATTGCCAACTGGATGATAACCTTTTCCATTCACCAATCTGATGTCCTTCCACTCGCTGCTCAGAGTCTCTGGGGCCAATAGTACAAAGTTGACTACATTTCCTGCCCACCATAGTGATATCCTTCCTAAATTTTTGTTGACCATTATTCAAGTACATAGTGTGCATGTAATCATACTATTTCCCAGACCCTTGTCAAAACAAACAAACAAACAAAGAGTAATTTCTGGTCTTGCCAAGCATGGTGGTGCATGACTGTAATCACAGTTACTTGGAAAGTTGAGGCAGAAGGAATACAAGTTTGAGGCCAATGTAGCAAGACCCTGTCTCAAAAAAAAATTATTTTAAGCAGGCTGGAGACGTCACTCAGTGATCAAGAGCTTCTCTAGTATGTACCAGGCCCTGGGTTCACTCCCCAGTACTGTAAGAAATATTTCCAGTCTCTCTTTTATAGTGCTCTAGTAATCACCTTCAACAAATTATTGGTTTTTAGTGTTTTTCTCTATAAATCCAGCTAGGAAGCTGCACGCTGAGCTTCCCTCAGGGATGAAAAAGTAAGGAACACACCTCCCTCCTAACTTCCCACACATTCCATTTTAGACCTCTAATTGCTCACACTCAGGCTTTCCAAACCTGTATTTAATACAAGGAACATTATGTGTGAGAGAGAGAATGAAAGCAGATCAAGAGGAAAAATATCGCTGAGATAGCCAGGCTACCATTTGCATGAATGAGTAGAAGACCATGAAATCCAACCCCTGCTTCCAGACAGCGTCCTTGGAACAGGACAGTTCCTTGCCCACCAAGGAACACACTTGGTGCTTCTAAGAGTTTACCCCACACAGTCTTCCGGTGCTTTTTGTGCCTTGCCTCTAGGCAAGCACCTTCTATCACGTGTACTGGGATTCAGGCTCCCACGTAAAGTAGGGCATGAGGACAAGAGGAAGCCAGGAAATGAGACTATGAGACAGAAGAGAGCAGTATAAAATAATTCTGATCACTTAATAACTCCTACTCTCACGTAAGGCAGATGAGAGCATGGATGAAAATGCTGCCCACACTCAGCCAGCACCAGCCATGACCCAATTAGCATAAACAATGCACAGGTGCTAGGGGAAAATTCTCACTCCTCATTTGCTCAAAAAAATCTGTTGTCTCAAAAAAAAAAAAAAACTTTCAATACCACCCTCTGTGCCTGTACTAGCAGCAGTGAGGATGGGAAACCTCGCACATCAAGATCAGCTCCAAGCCAATTTCATTTTTAATATCTTTAAGAATTTCTCAGTAAGCAATCAGATGCACCCACTTATACAAAGCTCCGGATTAAACATGGGTGTGAAACTGGAGTTTCGAAGTACTGAAATTAAACAAAGATGATCTTCAAGATCTATATATCTTTATTTTAATTAGAAAAGCAAAATAAAGAGAATGTTAAAGCCTTTGGCAAAAGATGTGTGAAAGCAACACCACACAACTATTAAAATTTTTTACACTTAATGTACATTTGAAAATTTACAAGATTACAGTTGGGAATGAAATAGTTTTTCACATTGTCTGAAAATTTTCATAGTGTTTGAGAACTTTAGCTTTTAGAGTAAGCTTTAAATTCAAACTATAATTGCCACTGCTTACTTCGTGAGATTAGGCAATTTATTTAATCTTCTTTTGTCTCATTTTTCTCTTTTAAATGCAAATGGTAGTAATAAGAGTTCTTAACCCAGTGGGCAATGCTGAGGATTAAATGAAACAAAATGACATTTCACAAACTATGGCATGATATGAAACTTTCAGATAATACATGAACTTTTTAATTATAGTGTATTTACTGTGTTTTAGAAAATTTTAACAAGAAATATTCAAGTGCAATACAAAAATATAGCAAACATGGTATATATGTGGAATGCTTGCAAGGAAATCTAAGACCATTTAAAGAAAATCATTAGGTAAATAATATCTTAGATGATAGTTGTAACAAAATGCATAAAAGTGATATGGGAATGTCTAAACTCTGTAAACAGTGAAC